>VNJU01003269.1:0-28698 GCA_008042675.1 Drosophila seguyi
GTTATAGTCACCGTTAGAAATATTTTTTGGAAAAATGGGAGTGGTTCTGCCCTCCCTTAAAAAAAAAAAAATTTAATTAAAAATTTTAATTAAAAAAAAAATTTTTTTTTTTAAGTGAGGGCAGAACCACGCCCATTTTTCAAAAAAAATATTTCTAACGGTGTCTATAATCATAATAAAAAAAACCGTTCCAAAAAATCTTACTTAGTTTAAAAGTTATTAATTAATACCATGAAAATGGGCAAATTCCCCATAGTGCCATGGAATACCCGATCCTTGAGTGTTATAAAAGTGTTGCCTACTTTATGGGGAATTATTAAGAATAAAACGTATAGAAGTCTTTGTTAAATATGTTTAGTTAACGAACAAATTTCTAAAAATAATGACTATATTTAGAGAGAGCTAGAAAAAAACTCTAAGAGTTGACTTAAAAATGTACTATTTTATTAAAGAGATTTTATAGTATCCTAACGATCTACAACATCGTTCAAACAGCCCTAAAATATTTGTGTTCTTGGAAATATTTATCTAGAAAAGTTCAAACTTGTTAGATATATAGTTTTCAACAAAAACGATTCTCTAATATGCTTTTCCAATTCAAAAACCATAACCTTACTGACCTCTCTGGCGTTATATCCTCTCAATATACTCCCCTCTTAAAGGGTATTTTGCAAACAAAAAAAATGGCATTGGCCAACTGTTATTCACCTGCTACCACGTTGTCGTTGTTGTTGACGCCTGTCGCCGTCGTTCTAGCTGCAGTTGTAGTTGTAGTGGCCGCTGTCCAAACAAACACAGGCGTAGCACCAAAACACACCCACTGAACCACTGAACCACCGTGGAGCGAAGACAATACCAGACTGTTGGGGTCTAAGCAGATTGGCGTCGAGCATGTTGCCTGCAACATGTTGCATGGCCCGGGGCCATGGCCAACACAGCGGCAACATCTGGCAGAGCAGCAGCAATAGCAACAGCAACACGGGATGTTATCAGCCGCAACGTAAACACAACCACTACAACTAAGTATCCATATCCGCAGCAGAGATCGGGCCCCCCTTGCACCCCTCTCCTCCTTCTATGTACAGCTGGCTCGCTCGCTTCAGACTGGTTGTTAGCGTGGCTAAGTCCGCGATGCCAACAGATGCGATGCGATGCCAATGTTCGACGTTTCAGCTCCATCTACAGCGTCCGCTCCCGCTCCCGCCGCCGCCGCTCGGGTCCCCCGCTCGCTCACCTCTGCTCGCCTTGCCCCCGGGCGTTCGCTTGTAATTATAATATTTCAACCCAAATGTGACCCGCGGCCATGCGCCAATGATGGATTTCAGCTCGTTCCCCTTCCAGATGCCCCTGCATATAATATGGCATATATACAGGTACAGGGAGAGAAAAATATGGGTAATTAGGAGGGGTTAAGTAATGCAAAAATATAAGGAAGAAAAGTAGAAGTACAAATTAATACTAAGTTAAAAAATAATAAATGGTGAGAACTTACTTTTGATATCCTTCTCAAGCTCCAAGATCTTAAAGTTTTTGTAATTATTATATAGCTACATAAATGTCTTTAACTCCTGTAATATATATCTGATTAATGTGAAATTTGGTATCTGGATAGACAAAATTATAACAAATATCTTCTCTTTGAGACTTAAATACCTATTTAAAAAATTTAAGAAAATACTCTCCAAATAACACTACAAGTTTGGTACCTGAAAACCCCTCTTTCTGTAGATATTTCAGCAAAAAATCTTAGGTATTTCATAAGCTATTTCCAATTACTTATCTCATTTCCATTTTAATTTTTCTTCCAGTGCATTTATTGTTGGCTGAAGACAGAGCCAGAGCTAGCGATACCCGAGATACGGAACGGAGAGGTGCGCCGTTGTTCCGGGGTTGCTGATGCTGATGCCGAAGTTGCTCTGTTGCTGTTGCTGTTGCTGTGCAATTTGTGGCCGGCGGGCAAAGCGGATTGGCCTGCGGCCAGACATGTGAATAAAATTACATTCACTATTTTATATGCCACATGGCATAGAGAGTGTGTATGTATGGCATTTATCGGTGCTTATGTATGTGTGTACTTGCCGCGTGGAAGGAAAAATCGTATCGTATGTAGGTAGAAATAATTGAATTGGCACATCAGCTAAATCACTTTTGTATATATACAAACATATCTATATGGATGGACATGCTGGAACCTGAGATACAGATACAGATACAGAGAGAGCGACTCAAACCGAGACTCGGACCGGACCGGGGCAATAACAAGATTAGATCACTGAGAGAAGAAGCCGCCGGCGGCCATCCGGCAATGGAAAAGGGTAAAGCGTAAACGGAGCTGCCACTGACAATAAACATACACAGAGCGAGGTCCGAATGGAAGACCAGACCACCATTAGCCCCCTCATCCTTCACCGCTCCGCCGGCATGTTTAAGTTTTCCTCGGAACACGGCCAGGTGAGCATTAATCAAGCCAAACAACCAAATAACTCATGGCCCTGGCTAATAGAGACATTCGGCCAAGCGAACACGGGGCTTTTATCAGCTACGAAAGCTGAAGTTGAAGCTGAAACTGTATGCCTCACTCAGTTGAGCAAGCAGGAATTGTTAGAAATGATTAATACAACTCTTAAGACAGAATTTATTTGCGTTTTATGTTGTGGTTTTTCGGGAATTCATTAAGTAACTGGAGAGTGGTTTATAGTGAAAAATATTGAGAGGGTAACTTCAAGTTGAAATGGAAACAAATCACTTAAATACCCAAGAGTTCCTAAATAATAATAATATTTCTACAATAAACATTGGTGATATTGAAATAAACAATTATTGCTCTAGTATAAAGTAATTAAAACGGATTACAAAAAGGAATTATTATTACAATACAACAATACCAATGGCAACAGTAATTACGATAAATTCCACCAACACTAAATAATACCAAGTCATACTTGTCCAAAGAATATTTCACTTTAATTACATAAATTAAAATACAAAAACAAATCTGAAACTAGTATTCTTATTATAAAAAAAAGAGTTCACCAGCAAAAATCAAAAGAAAAACGCTAAAACTACTATTATAAAAAGAGTTCACCAACAAAACTCAACAACTCGCCAACTTAGACCCCACCATTTCAATAATGATAAACTAGAAAACTAAAGCACTTAAAAATTCCACCTTAATTTGCTTAAAGTTAACCTTAAATGAACTGATGTTTACACCTGAGACTCACCGATTTAATTCACTTACAAATAGAGGTGGTGAATCCTTAACGGCAAGTGTGGCATTAAAGTGCCACCCAAGTCCATATGTGCGTGTGGTGTGTGTGCGTGTGTGTATGTTTGGTGTGCCGTGGTAATTAAATTGGCATTAATTAAACTTACGCTGCTACTGTCGACGCGTCGCAGGAGCTCAAGTGCCGCTCATTAAGCAATTAAGGGATAATTATCAACGGCGTTGCCTTTTTGCAATTTTCATGCGCAAAGTGTTAAAATCACTTAATAGGCGGCCACATCCTGGCCGTATGTGTGTTGTTGTTGTTCTGCTTCTTCCGCGGCTTCCAGGTGAGTATGTATGTAGGTGAGAGTGCGATGAACGCCGTGTGCTCTCGTGTGTGTATGTGTGTGTGATGTTTGTGTACGCACGCGGCTGTTTGTTTAAGTGTAGCGTTAAACGCGGCCACTGACAAGCAGCGGATGCCGTGGCACCTGTAAGCACCTGTAAGCAATGCCGTTTCACAGATGTACGTATGTATATATGTGTGTATGTGTGTGAGTGTTGCAATGTTGGTCCAATAACAACAACAACAAAAGCCGCAGTAGCAACTGACGCAGCAGCAGCAGCAGCAACAACTAATAGGTGGGTCGAGTCTGTGAAGCATAAGCTGTATTAATGCAGTTATAAGTGAAGGACTCACACCCACAGCTACAAAGTGGGGCATGTACTGAACGAAAAAGAAAGAGAAAAGGAGTGGAAAATATATATTTTAATTAGGTAAAGTCAAATAATTTAAGGGGAAAGCCTTCACTTATGTAAATAAAGAGTTGAAATCTAGTCAACTCAAAACGGATATCAGCTTAAGGTCGTTTCTGGGCTTCCCTCTTTTGATTCCCTTTTAATATAATAATTTTTTTTCAGTGTATATATAACTATAGAATATTCAGTAATTTATTACCCATTTTATAAATATTAAACATGAAATTTAAATTAAGTACGCTTAAAAGAGCTTACAATAATTGCAAACAATTCCGCTGAGGTCAATGACACTTTCTCATTTTAATTTAGTGTGACTGTGATTTAATCACCTATAAATATGTACATATAAGCATTGCTTTTCGCTCAGTGTACATTACTGACACTTTGACTGACAACAAACCGAACAGGAGCAACAGAAGCATTTAAGCGACCGCCAACAGCCAACAGCCAACCGGCGAGTCAGTCAGTCAGTAAAGCAATTTACAGACATCTGTTACACCTGTACACCTATACACCTTGCACCACCCCCTCAGCACACACACACACACAATCAAGCATTTAGGCAAAGGGACAGATGGAAAAGAGCTGCAAAAAAGATGTGAGTAGTGGGGGTAAAATGTGGAAAAAGCGTGTGAAATGCGTGGAAGCTTCGGTCACAATTAAACGGAAGCTGTGACCAGTCCAGAGAATTGAATCAGTTACACGGAATGCGAATAAGCCAGCAAAGAGTGGGGCATAAAATAGTTGATAATTGCTTTGAACTCGTATTAACCGGAAAGGGAAACAAGTGTATGTAACAATGGCCCTCAACTTTAAAATACAATTAGTAAGAGATGAGATTATATAGAAATCAAGAAATATTTTTGTAATGAAAATGCAATTATATGAAAGCAACTAAAAATTAAATGAAATAAATTGATAATTATATTAAATTAAGATACCAAACACTTAAGAGAGGAAGCCCAAGTACAAAGGCTTCTAACTAAAATATTGTTTAAAGAATAATTTAATTCCCATTTAATTCAAATTTCTGTTTTCATTTTGTGGAATGTCTAGAGCAATTTTAAAACTCTGCCCTTGGGCCATTTATGCTACTGATAAGCCGATGAACTATTTAGGCCTTGGGTAGATGAAACTAAAGGCTGTAATGCAGAGGCCACTTTCATTTCTCGGCCCCACCTGGCATGTGACCCTTATCATCTCCGGGGCTCCCTTCAGACATCTCCGTCTGTACCCCAATCCCCATGACCATCCCCATGCCCATTCCCAATCCCAATCCCATTCCCATTATCATCTCTCCACCCAATTCCGATCCCACCTCGAACACTTTCGCCTCGAAGCAAATACAAAAGGCCACATAAATTCCTGTTTCTGTTGGCTGCCTTTGTGGCCGGCCTTTTGTGGCTACCCATGGCGTGAGATGCTGATCCGAGACTCCATATCCATATCCATCTCTCCAGCTACGGAGCTCCAGAGCTTTGGAGCTCCAGAGCACCAGAGGCTGTGGGACCCCAGCTCCGGTCCGGTCATAAACGGATTGGCCCCGAGGTGTAAAACTTGCTGTTGCTGCTGCACACTTTTCAAAAATGCCTGTCAATGCGTGACATTTCATATTTAAGTTATAATCTGCATGCATTACTTTCGGGTTGAAAACGCAAAGCGAGAGCCTGAAGAGGATGGGACTGTAGAAATTTAATGGCATGCTAAATTAACTGCAGGCTAATTTTCAATAAAACTGACAGCCGTATGTATATATGTAGGTACACTTGCTGTCAAAACATTAGCTTTGAGAATAGGAGATGATTTACCCTTAAAGGGAAATATACTTAAATGTGTCGGAATATTTGGAAACTTTACGTTAAGGCCTTATTAAAATATTAAATGAAGGTGTTTTATATAAAAAATGTTTAAGATAACTACACTATTTTCTTGACACAATTTTGTAAGTTCATAATTTAAAGAAATTTGTAAAGGATCCCTTAAAAAAATATCATTGCTATTACAGTTACTTTAAATCATGGGAGATTTATAGATTTATTAGATGTTCACAGACTTTTGAGATTGCGCCCAAGATATAATCATAAGAGAAAGAAATACATCCTCTCAAAAAAATCATTACATTCCCCATTAAATAACAATATACATATTTCCCATCGATTCCACTCAAAGCTAAGTATAATAATGACTTAATTATTCCTGATATAAATATTTAAAAATGTCTGTGAATAAACTAAAATGCGTCTTGAAAATGTATGTATTATTTTAAATAAGTACGAACTAACTTCTTAAAACTTTCAGAATTTTTGACACTTTTAATATGGCTTATCAGTTTTATTAATCACTAGTCAGAGCTTAATCGCTTATATATTCATGTTTTATAGGCTTATAGCAGTCTATAGAAGGCTTTATTGCTATATTGAATTGGTAAACTTATCAAAAATAAATCCGTATTGAGGAATATATTTTTTAAAAGATGGTTGTGGGACATAGTTTTAAATAATTTCTGCTGCTCTTTCTATAAATGTTTTCTTTGGCTTACTTTATATAGTATTTATTCTCTTCGGGTAAATTTGAAAGTTTGATTTAAGCTCTCAATTCCAAGAATGAATTAACGATTTCTCCGAATATTCAAGAACATTAATTCCAACTTAAATCTAAGGCCTTGGGCTTATCGCCGGAATGGAACCAATCAATGCTGGAGGCCTGGCCATTGGAATACGCTGTCTGGTATTCAAGTTAAAGAACAGCGAAGCCTTCGTCATCATGTAATCCTGCCTGGCATTAGGACAGGACAAAATTCTGTTTCATTCCTAGATCTCAATAGATTCAAAATAGCTAAAAAACTGAGAAAGTGAGGCACTAATTTTATTGCAGACTCGACTTAATAGTTTCGTCTTTTGTTGTTGATCAGAAAGAAAAAAAGGTTTATAATGTAATGAGCTAAGAATTTAAATAAGTTAAACAAAAGGGAAGTTAAAAACTATCTAAGCTATAAGCTATAAGTAAAATCCATTCAAATCCAAATCAACTTCCTCTAATTGCATATCCCTGGAGCTATTATTCCAGACCGGGCTGTGCACGTCAAATTGAGATGAACTGAAGGGAAATGAGTGCAAATGAGATGAGACAAATATCATCATCATGCCTGTTTTAGAAATTAAACAAAAACTTAATAAATACCTGCAAGCCATCGAGTTGCAATTAATAACGGGTTAAGCCCCACCACTGCCCAACTAAGCCACCCCAATCCCACCCACAGCAGGAGTTGTATGCTTCCCGCTCGCTCCTAACTGTTGCCGCTGCGAACATGTGCTGTCAAGGTGCTCGAGCATGTTCGACGGCGCTGGAAACATTGAAACCTGTTTTCAAGGCTTATCACAGCCAGCGCATCTAAATTATCAGTGCCGGCAGGCGGCCACATAAACACAACGTCGCAACATGTTGCAACTGGGGGAGAGGAAGAAGCTGCAGCAGCTCAGCTACTCCACAGGCGGGGCAGGCAGAGGGGTTGATGGTTGTGCCCGCAGGGCAAAAACACCGAACACACCGAACGAGCGAGCGAGCGAAAGAGCAAGCGGGATGGATGCGGAGACAGAGAGAGCGAGCGAGCGATTTGGACTGCCTGATGGCTTGGCTGATGTCGCTTCCAAACGGACCCACCAGCCCCCCCTTACTCCCCCTGCCTGCCTGTGTGGAAAGCCCCCACCGTACGCCCCGCCACTGTTCCTGCTCCTCCTTGGCCGCAGGACATTCGCTTGTAATTATAATATTTCATCCCAAAAGTAGCTCCCAGGCATCAGTCAGTTTCGGTTTGCGGTAAGTGCGGGGACCTGCAGGAGAAACCGTCAAGGGGGGAGTAGGGGAGGAGGCAGGTCCTTAGGGGCCGAGGGGTTTTGGCAACAATGCAGCAGCAGCCAACAATGATGAATTTTTGAACTCAACGTGTAAAAGGTACAGTGATGACTGGCAAGGCAAGGCAGGTACTAAGGTTTCATTTGATATTTTTAGGGATTCGAATGGTTAAATATAGGTAATAAATATATATATATATTAACTATGGGATACCCTGATTTCTATGCGTAGAAACTATTCATTTTGCAGTTATTATTCTAGAGAAAATGTAAAAGATATTTCATTACTTAACAAATCTATCAAAATATTCTACAGTTTAAAGGTGTTTCTTCAAGAAAATGTTTTTATTTTTGTACTGTTTTTATTTTTTTAATCTCTTAATTTTCTTTTAATATTCTTTAGAATTTTTATCAAAGTTACTTTTATCATAAGAAACCCCCAAATATTTCTCAGTGCACACAGTACTGAATCTTTCCCCAGCCGCAATTGCAACTGCGAGTCGCTGATTCTGATTCTGACCCCCAAAAGTCACCTCCGCGTTTTCACCTCCCCTCACCCTCACCTCCCCCCGCACATTCACATAACCCAGGGCAGTTCAAGGGCTAAAGGATTTCCCATTTCTTTTCGCATTACTCCCGCATTGTTTGCTTATTAAATAGCTCAGCACAGCTCTGTTCTGCCCTTCTCAGCTTGGTCATAGGGGGCGCGGCTCTCTCACTTCGTAAATTAGCCGTCAATGGGTTGACGGACCCCCAGTCCGGAATCCGGAAAGCCAGGGTTTCCAAAAACCCCAAAAATGCCGAGAGCCGTGAACGCTTAAAAACGCTGACACATGAAATGCAATTCACGGCAGCAACGGGGCAGCGATGTCAGAAAACGGTATTAAGTGCAGTCGCGGCGCTTGACAGGCGCTCATGAGGCGCTCATTGCCGATGCTGGACGGTGGACGTCCCGGCTGCCGGCTCCCGGCTCCCGACTGCGGCTCCGGCTCCCCGTTGCATGCTCTCGATTCTCCACAATGTGAAATCCTGCGATTTTGTGATTTCTGGTCAAGCGCCCCGACTTGGCCTGCTTTGGCATTGTGATAAATTGAGCCAATGGCCCGCCAGGCTGCAATCATATTGAACGCTAAAATAATGCCTCCAATACCTGCGACAAGGATGCACCTGAAGAAATGGAAGCTAAATAGATATAAACAATACAAAATTTATATATTATTTAGGAACAAGCTTGGGTTTGATTTTAAATCTCTCAAAAAGTAATAAGTCTCCTTTCCCACTTTATATCGAAGAGTTTATTCAATTTGAACTTAATTAGGCCATAAGAAAATACTATTGATTTAAATTTTGAAAATTTAGGTATTTTTACGTGTTTATTATTAATATTTTGTTTTTACCAAGTGCCAATTGTGTAAATACTTTTTTCGTAATATATCTCTTATAAAATATGTTAAAAACAAACCTAAGCCAGAGCCAGACATTGATCTAAGCTATAACATTTCTTTAACCGAATATATTAATTTAACTATCAAATGTAAAGAGTATTAATTATGAATATAAAATCGAAGGTTATTATTCTTAGGTTTCCACCTTAAATCACTCGATTATCTGGAAACTCTCCAAGTAGCTCATTCAGAACTCCCCAGCTTTCTTCAAGTGCACCGCAGCTCCTCTTCGATGCCGCTCGACTCGATTCATATTACCGCATCGTTTGCGGCGACATTTAATTAAAATTTCTTTCAGCTGATACGATATGGTCTGGGCCAAAAGTTTTTGGTAGTCCCCTTTACCCCCTCTCTTGATGCCATTGCCAATGCCAACGCCGCTGCCACTGCCACTGCTGCCGACGTCGCCGCCACCTCGTTTTGGCCGCGTTTATCAGCTGCAATTTAGTGGCTTGAAGATAACTCTTTCGCCCGCTCTCTCCGAGCTGCACTTAATAGCCAAATATGCATACCAATTGGCCCAGGACTGGACAGGGTCTGGCTATGGGAGTCCGGCCGAGGAGCTAGCGCCCACGCAAAGCGGCCATAAAACGACGCTTAATGACTCCGAAATGGAGCTGGCCATTGTTATTATTATGATTATGGTGACTACGAGCCGCTGCTTATCAGCCAGCATAGGAGGGAGCATTGTCTCCTTGCAGGATATATATATATGTGTGTGTGTGCTTGCCAATATTACACATACGCCGCATAGGCAGCGTTTTAATTTCCCGTGCAGAGCAGGAAGTGCATTCACAAAAATTTAACGGAACTCATGCTGCATTGCTGATGACGTTTCCTGTCTACCATTTTGTTTGTCTGCCGCGGGAAATGTGGAACGTTTTTTCTTGGAAATGCAGCTGTGTTGTTAAGGTTTTCCTAAGATTTAAGAGATTAAAGTTGATGAAAATATTTAAATAATATTAAATGGAAAAAAATAAAGTGAAGAATTAATTAGATTTTTACAATAGTGAAATATGGATCTTGTTTTTCCCAATAATTATAAATTAAACTTCAATTTTCCAATAAAAATATATATATATCTACTGTCTCCAGTCAAAGGCTCTAGAGCTGCATTTCACAAGCGATACTTTTTCGCCTGAATCAAATTATGCGCTTCAATGAGCCGGCCGATGCAAATGTCAAAAGTCGATGCAGTTTAAATACAATTTAATTAACATTCGAATGAATGAATAAGCGCAACAAACGAGGCTTTTACTCACCCCACCTACATGCCACACCGCACATATATCTCTCTGTGCGGGGGCATTCGGCTGGAAATTTATGCAACTGACAGTTGCACACAACAAAATCAAAATCAAAGTGCTTTTCAAGCCAGCTACTAAATAATTTGCCGACTCTCTCCCCCAAAAACCCATTCCAATTAATTGAAACAATTCAATTTCGGGTTTTCGGCGCTTGTTGTCTTTATTTTATAAATAGTATATATGTGTTTTTTTTTTCCCCTGAAGTTCAAACGCAATTAAAGCCGCCTTCAAGTCAGAGACGGAGTCAAGACAAGTCAGTCTTCGCGTCGGCCGGAGTCCTGTGTCGTCCTGTCAGCTCCTTTTCTGTCCGACGGAGGCCGCGAGCCAAGTTCTTGCCTCAAATAGCCGCCGGCAATGCGATGGCAAAGAACCGCCAACAATGCCAAAGCGGCAACAACAACTACGGCAACGACTGAAGACAAATACGGGGAAAAGGCGAAAAAAGCAACAGCAACAACTGCATTTTAGTTGCGCCATACCAAATGGCCGCCAGCAGTGGCTGCACTGGGCGAAAATAACCAACTTTTGAGGCATGAAAAAGGGAGTTTGGGGAACGTAAATAATCTATTATATTTTTATAAGTTATGTTTGTATATAATTAAACTAATAACGCCTTAAAAGCAAAACTAAAATTGGCATAAGTGAAGCTAACTTTGGGAAGCCGATGTGTGTATACCCTTGCCACTTGCAATTGGGTAAGGGATAGCATCTAAAATTGATCATAGCTAAACCAAAAATTCTTTAATTTCAAGTCAACAAATTAAACATAGTTAATTAAAATTAAAAATAAAAATTTTTCAAATATTTTACAATTTTGACGTTGTAACCCCTTACAAAATTTAAAAAAAAAAATCGAAATTTTTGTTTTTTTTCACGGACATGTCCAGATTGACTTGGTTTTTAATGCTGATCAAGATTTATAGGGTCAGAAATGACTCCTTCACTGAGATTCAAGAGTTTAACTAAAAGTTGAATCCCTGGAATGGGTATAAAAATATAAATATTTTAAGCTTTATGCATCTTGAAAAAAATTAACTTACAATAAATATTGTACCTCAAAAATTGCTTTGTTTAATTGAATAGATCTTTTGTATCCTATAAAATCCTATAAAATAATTAATAATTAATACAATATAATTATAATAGTAATTGAAGCTTATTAAATAATTGTATTACTATTATTAAAAGCCAACTCTCCTTAACAATAATAATATAATTTTATTTACACAATAAAAAGGGTTTTCACATATAAATCTATAGGAAGAAACCAATTTTTATACCTATTTTCCACCCTAATTATATTCATTTTTAAAAGCACCTTTCGTCCAGTGTAAAACTGTTTATGTACAACGGCTTATGTACTAAGTACGGAACCAAGTTGAAGGAGTTGCGGATGAGAAGCGCTGGCGCCGCCGCCGCTGTCGCTGTCGCTGTCGCTGTCGCAGTCGCTGCATGACTGTACTGAAAAAGCCTCGCTGCGTGAAAAAATTACCTGCGGCGGGCAGCGCAGCCGACGGAGGCAGCGACAGCGCAGTCCTTGCGCATCGCTGTGTTAATGTTGCCGCAGGACTTAGACGCTTTGATGAGCGGCCAAGGGAGCAGGAGCCGGAGCCGGAGCAGGGACAGGAGCAGGAGCTGGGGAAGCAAAAGGAGCAGGGGCGCCACGGAAGCAGGCGGAGATAGAAGCCGAAGGATAACCGGCGGCGATCTGCCGGATGATGGGTCGTGGAGAATCGCCCAAGGATCTGCGCCTGCGCAACTAACACGGGACGGCTCGCAGCTGGTACAACTGCCACGACTGCCACTATTGCAACAGTTGCAACTATTCTGTTTTAATTGCATATTAATGTGAAAATGTGTGAAATGCGCCCCCAGGACACCAGAGAAAATTCACGGCAAAGGAGCCCTTGACACCAGAGTCAAATAAATCGGGTAGACTTATATATAAATTACCTTAACTTGTCGATAGTAAATACATTTTAATTGTACAATTACTTTATATTGTTTAAATTTTATTTACACAGCAAATCAGAATCTTTGAAATTATGCAAAGAACTTAAAAAGATCTCAAGTTAAACCCAATTTTATGAAGAAATATTCATCCTTTCCTAACCTTGAAAGCCAAGAAACAAAAAGCATTGAAGTTGGCTAAAAAGAATATAGAGAATCTTATTGAAAACTGTGAAAGCTAAGAAACTGCCAAAGAAAATGTTCTAAGTTTAGTTGAAATATTTACACAGGTTTTCTATTTTTTAAATACATTTTTCATTTAGTTTAAATTATTTCTTTCTGACCCTAAAGTGGAAGGATTACATGATCTATATCCCCTTTTATAATGTCTCATCTAAATAAGGGCTCGTACCGATTGTGACTGCTAAAAGTACAAATTTTTAATCGAAAAATTGTAGCATTTTCCGCACTGTTTTATTCAGTTCAATTTCAATGGCGAAATATTTATTGTAAAATATTTATAAATGGATATTTTGCTGCTGTTTTCTCGCTGTTATTTTTCCTGCTGCCTCTTGCTACCCCCCAAAGTGTTGAATCGGACTCGCGGTCTAACGCCTCCTTTGGCGGCGATTCCCCACACCTGGCGTGCTAACAAATGAAAAACAAATATTAAGCTTTGTTGTTTGGCCAAAATAGAACCAAAAACCAGCACACACACACACGCGAGCACCAACGAAATTGTAAAGTGTTAAAAATAATAAATTATTTCTGTTATTCTAAGTGGTATTAGAAAATGTTCATGCATAAATTTAAATTGCCGGCGAGCGCGTGTTGCAAAAACAACGCTCAAATTGAAAATCCATTGTCAAAGGAATGAATGAAGCCGGGCAGAGTGCAAAAATAGATGGATAGATAGTTATTCTTTATCCACCTGCCTGCCGCACCTCTTTCCCCTCTCTCGGTATCTCCTGACATCAAATAAATGTCACTGCCCCCGGGCCCGTCTAATCCGTGGACTTAATCCCTTGGGGCCCCGAATTCTGGCACAATTTATGTAATTTGAAAATATTTTTGTGAGCCGCTAAAGATGCTCGTAAATCACTCGTATTTCTCCAAAACTCTGGCAGCCAACATCGAACGTGTTCGAGGCTCAGACGCGGCGGTCGTTGCAACTGCCATTTACAACGTAAACACAACACAAACAATGCGGCTGAGGGGAGCAGAGTATCTTGCGGATGCCCGGCGGGCTATTTCTTATTCTCAGCTCTCCTCTTTCACTATCCGAATATGAAATCTGGCCGCTGGCCACGGGCCTGACAAGACCGAAGTCCTCTCTTTTCCCCCCGCACACTCAGTGCCCAGAAAGAAAAGCTCCCAAACGAGGGGGAGAAAAACTCTAATTGCAACTGAAAATCAAGGTATTTCCCAGGGAGTTTTTCCCATACGTTGGGGAGCTCAATAAGACCATCATCAATGCTCTTGAAATTATTATTTCAAAAATTAAATAAATTAAGTAAGCCAAACAATTTAAGATATAAATAAATAATAAATACTCCTAAACATAAATAACAAATTATAAAATTTAATAGCTTGTTCCATTTCCCCATACAGAAACCTCTTAATAAGCCACAAAATTAATTACTATTTTATTGGATATGTTAATTAGTCAGAGCCATTTCCGTTCCGCATTTCGTTGGGACCATTAGGCGGGCTTATTAATTTTTGGCTGGAGCCTCCCAAAGCGCAAATAAGCAAACTTGGCTCGAAGGCCTCCCCACAAAAAAAAAAAGCAGAAAACGTAAAGCTGAAAACTGAAAACCCAAAACCCAAAACCAAAAACCCCAAACGATGGATGCCAATTGAACTGAGGGCGATATTCTCACATATAGGGAATGTGGGAACTCTTTTTTTGCCTTGAACACACAGAGCGATGCCACAGATGCCACAGATACGGATGCAGAGACCGGAGAGCCGAAACCGAAGCCAAGAGACCTATCTTCTTTGAAGCAACAATGCGGCAAATGTCCCTGGGGCAATATCTCCGGCTCAGTGCGACTACGACGCTCATTTGTTTCACAGTCGTGGACAAGATAATCGCCAATGTCCGCCGCTTAGAGAAGCGGTAGAAGAGGCTAAGGAGCAGAAGGGCTTCGGGGGAGATACGAAGAGACTCTAGTAAAATACTCTTCGTTTGTCATGGCTGGGGGAAATGTATCTCAATAATTTTCACACGAATTTCAACTCGAAATGAAGTTGTTCCAATCCCCCAGATTGAGCCAGAGCTAAGACCACTTCATTTGCGGCATTTTAGCCATGTCAGGTAGTCAGTCAGCCAGTCAGCCAGTCACTCAGTCAACGAGTTGTGGCAGTAGCAACAGCTGTATGACATAGACACATGCAACCAGCTTACACACTCCCCAAACACACTGAAGCTAGTTGCCTCCTCCAAACAGACGGTAACTGAAACTGTCACAACGTCAGCGCGGACACCTTTGGCGCTGGTTCGACTTCATTTGGGAATCAGGATCCCAGGAGTCCCCTTTTTCCCACCCACAACCGACTCCCTCTGCCAGGTTGTCATGGCTGCTAAAGCTACGGATACAGATATGGCTCTGCAGAGAAAACGAAAATGGAAGCCTTTCAGGAACAATTTTGAATTAAAAATTTCGTTTAAATTTAACACTATTCTTTGAATTGCATATTTAGTTATTTATTCTACATTTAAGCTTAATTTAGTTTAGTTTCCTGGGGAATAGCTGTAGTAGTTTCTTTCAGTGCACAGATACAGCTCCGACTTCAGTCCAAGAGCAAGCCAAAGCCAAAGCTGATGCCTGGGCCGAAATGGAGGAGAGCAGAGCTCTGGGGCCTGTTTCGCTTGTAATTATAATATTCCAGCCAACCCAGAACTTGGCTTCAGGCCACAAACAGGAAGATGAAGCGGCGTCATACGGAACTCTCGTTGTTCTTGCTGTTGTCGTGTTGCATGTGCCACAGCGACAGCGGCAACAGCAACAACGAAGACGGCTATGGCGACTCCGACATTGCCTCCAGACTTTGCGGATGACCTCGAGCGCCACAAATGCTGATTACGAGGCCGTCGCACCAACAACAGCCAGAGCAACACAGCAACACAGCAACACAGCAACACAGCAACATTCAGCAGCATTCAGACCCCCATCAGGCAAAAAACAAAAAAAAAAAAATGAAAGGAGAGAAAAGGGAACCTGGCTAGCCAAAAGGGTCCATGATGAAGTGGAAATACCCTAAAAGGAATCGGTATTCAAATGGGTATATGAGAGGAATATTCATATAGAAAAGACATGTCTAGATTTTGCTTGAAAACTGATATGAGTAAATATATTTATAAACTAAAAGCAAGTAAAGATTCTGTTAGGAATATATTTGAGAAGTATATATATATATAGTATTTGAGAAGCATATCCAAGGGTGCATTTATTAAGTGGAAAACTAATTGTAATAAATAAATGTTTCTGTTTCTGGAGGATATATCTAGTATTTATATCTATATATTATTTACATCTAGAATTTATTTGACATCTTTTTGGTACATTCTAACCTGAGTAAACCCAGTAAATATATAAATTTTAATAGTGATAATTAAATATATTTTCTACACAATTTTAGGGAAAGTCTTATTGTAACTTTAAGTATCTTTCAGGCTACACTGACTCCTTATTCCACCATAAACATTAATCTAGATTTAACTTGAATATTGAAATAACCATGAGACAATATTTTTATATATATTTAGACACAATTTGATTGAGTTGAGGTCCAAACTCTCGCTGTGGCTAAGAAGCCACGAGAGGAGGTTGCCAACCTTTTCTCCTTTTGCAGGGGGGTGTGCGAGCATGAGGGTGTATGGCCAGAGGCCTCTGCTCCAACTCCTTTCCCTACTCCCACTGCCACCTCCAGCACCCACCCTCTCACCGCCGCTCGTGGTCATGCTGTGCGTGGACAGGACATCGCTGGCTGGTCGCCGGAGCTGTGGCCCATTTACATAGCTTGAGGTATTTCAATTTATTTCATTGTGCTTTTCATATTATTGTATTTGCAATTTTGATTGCAGCTGCCCTGGGTGGGCGGTTGGAGGGTCAGAGAGCATATATATATATACAGATATATGCAAAAATCCGTATAGAGGCATTTCGAACGCAGATTGACAGGCTTCGGCGAGCGATAACTTGATTATTTTCCATTTAAACTTTCACATGCACACACACACACACACAGGAACGCTCAAGGCGGCGACTCGACCATTTTTCTTATTATGAGAAATAATATTTTAGTCAAATATTTGATTTAAATACGATAACTTGGCATTAAGTAAATAAACATAAATAAGACAAAAGACAAGGAAACAACAAATTTGTCAGATCAAATGTGTGCCCAGCGGCCAGCTTTTGATTTTTATGCCCGACGTTATTGTCCTTGCTTGCATGCCACTGCAGCACTGCCACACAGCACCGAGCATTATCAATTGCAACGACATTGATATATGATGGCTGTCGAATCGGAAACAGCAACAGCAATAATAACAGCACAAAAAAAAGAGATGAACGAAGCCAGAGCGGAATTTATGTGGCCAGCGGATAGAATAAAAGTCATAAAATCAATGCACAAATTGCACTCGAATGTACTTACAGATACACGAGAGTATCCCGGTATCTCCGTATCTGCAATCGGGTTCAATCAAGCGGAGATGTGCCAGCTTAGGCTCAGATACTTTATTATCGTTTCCGTTTTCCGGGCTCCTTAATTACACAACTCCCTTGGGAAATGCCATTTAACTCGGGACTCATTGGCACTTGGCAGCAGAGTCAGCTGCGCCTCCTCCTCGTCTCGAGGACTGAGAGCACAATTGGAATCCTTCATTAAGCGGCATTCGGCCGGAACAAATGTGTCATGTTCAATTCGAGGAAATATCTTTCAAATGGCTTGATTTTGATTGCAGCCTGTCGTCCCTGGCCGAAACAACAGGCCGAAAGAACAATGCCGGCAACGGAGTTTGGTAACAAACAATTTGCCGAAAATTGAGCAGACAGAATGAATATTGAAAATGAAAAATAAATACGTCCAAAGTGCACAGAGGAGGTGGTACCTAGCCACCAGGGGCGTTCTCAAGGGGGGACATGGAATGTATTTGGAAAAGAAAACTACAATTTAATTGAAACTCTTTTGGAAGGGATTTTAAGGTAGAATAAACTAATTTAATTCGTTTTGCCGGTAAACTTAATTAAACTAAGTACAAGACTGGTTTCATTAATAAATAAATTCCAGCTTACTTATCTCTCAAGACAATCTCTTTGTTTTTTGGAACAATAATGATTGCTTTAATATGTATATTTCTTTCCTAGAATTTTGTTAATTATCTCCCAATTTCGAATTCTTCGAATACTTTTAAAAAATATATAATCAGCGACTTTGCTCAGCTTTAAATGCCAATGAAATCGCAATCCACAGTTAGTCTCAGTTTAAACATGAAGATTATTAATTCAATTATAATTTTCTTACCTTTTGTTATCCTGGAAAATGGGGCAACATTCCTTGAGCCCAACTGCGGCATTTCAATATCGACGTCACGTTGGTCAGCTAGAGTACGCGGAGGTCAGGTGGCCGATATGTTGGGTAATCCTTGGATGGCCTATATATCATCCGACGGAGCAGCGTGTGGCGGCTCACTGATCACAAATCGTAGGTTTATTGATCAACAAAATTAAGAAATACGAATTGAAACAATTATATTTTCAGGCTTTGTACTAACTGCGGCGCATTGCCTGACGTATGAGGACATGTGAGTATTTTTTGGAACTGTTTTTATTAAAGTTAGCTATTAAATATTTACATAATTTCCCCCATTACAGGGTAGTGTCCCTAGGTGATTTCGACATCACTTCCCCCACCGATTGCACGCTCGGAGGCTGCATGCCCAATGCCCTTCAGGTGCCCGTGGATCAGCAAATACCACACCCTGAGTACGTGCATCATACCAGAGATGACATTGCACTGCTGCGACTGGTCAGATCGGTGGAGTATACAGGTGAGTAAATAATATAGTATATTTACCAGATATTTAAAATATAATGCCTTGCTCTTTCCGCAGACTTCATTAGGCCCGTTTGCCTGCTGACTAGCTCATATCCCTTGAATACTCTCAGATACTTGACCCTCAGCGGTTGGGGTAAGACCGAATACGGGCAACCCAGCAATATTTTAAAGACACACACCTTACAGCAACATGATCGCCGGTATTGTGCTTATATGCTTAACTTCAGAGTGGATATATCTCACATATGCGCCGAAAGTTTTTATTCGAAATCTTGCAGTGGAGACTCCGGGAGCCCAATCACGGCCCCGTTGAAATTTGGAGATACTCCTCGCATAGTTCAGTTCGGAATTATGAGCACTGCGAGTGTAAACTGCAACTCTGTGGAGGTATTTACAAATGTCATGCACTACATGGATTGGATTAGGGAAGTGGTGCAACAGGGCGGCAATCAGAGACAACAGTATCAGACACAAAGTCCAGCCACTTACTATTATTTACCCAATTACAGACAACAATATGTTTTTTATAATTAAAAATTTTAAATGAGAGATTTTCTGATAAATAAAATAATATTCTAGTGAAATATATATGAAGTAATAAATAAATTAAAGATTCTATGAAAAATTTAGGTTTTTTACCGAAGAAAAATTGATGTTGTTACGTTATGGGAAAGACTGTCAGCTAAGAGAAAGAGTAATTGTTTTTATGTGTTATATAAAATATAATATTTTATACGTTTCCGAATCGAATTTTCATTGAATTTTCAAACACTTATTCAACTTAGTAAACTCATTCATACATTTGTTGGAGCTTATTTCCTACATAACAACTTTTTAGTTATGAATATTAAAGGAAAGTAAGAAATAAAGGAAAATCCTACGATTCCAGACAACGTAGCTATATACTACCTAAAATATAATAGAAATTTATGATCATTTCTACATATATAATGCTTTTCAATCCCCCTTAAAACCTACGCCTCAGAGTGAACCCTGGTCTCCAGACGCAACAACTAATTGCAACCTTGCAACTAGCATGAGCCTGCAATTAAAAGAAATATGAAATTTTAGTCGAATTTTCTATTTCTAGCAACATTGCCAAAAAATTTCTTTCTCAACTTGTGTGTTGTGTGTGTGTGTGTTTGTGTCTGTGTCTGAGTGTGCTCATTGCAATAGGGTTACGGCTCTACATACGCCCACAAAACACACTCCATACACCACACACACACCCCATTCCCAATAAATCAGAATGCAAGAACTGACCAAATACAAGAAACGCAAAAATGCATAACGAAAGCATAAATTGCCAACAATAAATAACCGAAAAAATTGTAAATAAAGTTGCAGCACAAATATTTCATAAAAGCAACAACCGAACGAACAACCGAGCGAACGAGAGACCAGACCGACCGACCGACTGAATCCCCCAGCTTAGGGCTAAAGAGCAGATGCCAAAAAGCGAGGAACGAGGTAAGACACCATGGCACGGGCAGACCCAGCAGCCCCAGCATCCCGGAGTCCAGGCATCGAAGCACTTGGGCAGCACAGGCAGCTAACAGCAGACACCAAATGCCAAACACCAGGCGAGGCCAAAAGTATTTACGGCCAACTTAACACATGCCAGAAGTGGCAGCGTGACACGAACTTAATGGGGGCCAAGTTAGCTGAGATTTTGGAAAGAGATGGAAATTAAAAGGGTATTTTATGGATAATATATATATGGTAAACAAAAATGAAATGTTATATTTATAAAATTGAGTTGTAAAGTTAAAAAGAAAAAGTAGGCTTTATTATTATTATTGTATTCTAATCAATTGGTTTCTAATTGTATGAGTTATAGCTAATAATTTGGTAAAGATTTCTTAAAGGATTTATGATTTTAGCTATTATTAAAATGAGGGAAACTAATTAGAACCAATTATTTGAAAACAAAGTAAGTCTAAACCTCTAAAGATCACTTGGTTTTTTTACATTCCACAAATCTTTGTAAAACCTTAATAATTATACTAAAAATATGCAGGGACTCACGCCCCCACACCTGGCTCCCACACACGCCCAGGAGGCCAACTGCAGCGGCAGCAGCAGCAGCTCTTGGTCCTTCCCCCCAAGAAGCGGGCGGGGTGGTGCTGGCCAGGAGGGGGTGCGGCTGTCGTATCGAAAAACCAAAAAGTAAAAACGGCCCCCGGCGCATGTTGCAAGCAGCGCCAGAGCCAGAGCCAAAGCCAGAGATAAGCAGCGGCAACTTAACATTTAAAGGGGAGGGGTGAGGCAGCAAGGGGAGGCGGCCGGTAGATATGCAAACAAATTTCATACTTGGCCCAATGCTTAAACTCCTCAATTGGCTGAAAGCGTTTTTCCCTGTGAGTGTGTGTGAGTGCTATCTAAGCGTGGCACGATTATTGTTATTATTGTGGCTAGCAGGCGGCGGCGGGGCAGTTAGTTAGTCGATGGGTCTAACTATTTATTTGCATAAGAGTGCAGCTCGGCTAGAATTTATTATTTATTTAAGGCACTCGCAGCAGGTAAGTGAACTGTGGCCGTATCCTTATTCTTATTACTCCATAAATAGCACACGAGGCGAAGGCATCAGGACTTTTGTCAACGCAATGCTACAGAATGTTGCGAAATGAACGAAAATAAAAAGGAGCAAGTGAAATAATCTCGCGAGGCAGAGGAAGGTCAGTCAGGGAATACCCTGGAAAAGAAAAGAGAAAATATTAAATAATATAAATATTTTACTAAAGTAACTCAAGTAATTTAGACACCTAAAGTTTGATTTTTATTTTCCTAAACTGAGTCATTAAGGATTAATTTCTATCACAATCTTTAGATATATATATTTCCTTAAAAGTAAAAATTTCAAAACTAATATCAAGCTGACCACTGAACCCAATATACCCCCTTATACCTACCCCTCCCCGAAAAGAAAGTGCTGGGTGTGACGGAGAAAGGGAGAGACTTGGCGGTCATATAAGAACACCAAGAGGAGCACCAACAAAGGCGAGTACCGCTGGCGATGTAGGAATAAGAGCGAGTCAGCGGCAGCGGCAGTGGCAACAACAACAAATTGGAATATATGGCTGGCAGGCATAACGGTGTTCATAATAATGATGGCGTGGTCTCTGAAAAGAACCATGACGGCGGAGCAACCGCAGCGGAATCACCAGCAGGAGCAGGAGCAGGAGCTGCCGCCAGGAGCCAGGGAAAGCAGGGAGTAGAGAGAGCAGGGAGCAGGCCGAGGGACCAGGCCGAGGCCGAGGCAAGGACAACATGGCCGCAACATAATGAAAACGAAGGGAATTTTCAGTTCGCGAACTCGGCGACAAGGATGGCGACGACGACGAGGGGCAACGACGCACGAAACCGCACCGAAGGCCCGCCGGCCATTGCAAGTTCTCAAGTGCTTCCGGCTGAGAGGTTGCCTACCCAGAACGAGCCGCAGCCAGAATGGGAACGAGCACGAGGACGAGAAGAGGGGAATGGTGAATGGAGAAAGGAGAATGGAGAACGAGGGGTTACCACTTCCCTAGCCCAGTGTCACCCACTTCCATCAAGCCACATCAGCCGGCTTCCTGCACCGAGAGAAATATATATATTTATGACATAAGAATCAAGCTTAAGAACAGGATTTTAGGGGGATAATTACCAGAGTTTTTTAAGGTTACAGATAAATCTTAAAAGTATAAACTCTACCTATGATTTTCCCCAGTGCAGTACCCACACTCACCTTTCTACCTACCAATATTGTCATGTGGTTTTCTTTGCCAATGGAGAAGGCAGGCAGGTAGCAGGAGCCGGAAGGTGGCTGGCAGCAGGACGACATGGAGGTAAGTCCTGGTTGACTGCCACTAACCATTGAGCTTCATCAGCAGGCAGCGACGACAACAACGACGATGACGATGATGATGATGATGACGATGGCGACGTCGACATCATGGGACGGAAATGAGTGAAGCGTGACATTTGCTGCTCCTGCGATGTCACGCTACGCTGCTCTTCTCCGCTCCTTGCGCGCCTTGCCATCTCTTTATCCTTTCCTCATGCTCCTGTGTCCTTTTCTCCCAGCTCCCCGGCCAACCTGCTCACATGTGAGCCGCGGGCCAGGCAAAAGGAAACTCCTCGTATAACGCAAATTAAAAATCGCACTGCGAATGCAAGACATCCTGGTAATGGGAAACTAGCGCCAGTGTGTGTGTGTGTGAGAGGGGAGGAGCTGCCAAAGAAAGGTCTTCAGCGGTTCCTTAGAGTATGCAACGCTTTTTTAATTAGCCCTCGACCGGGCATAAGGATAACCAGGCTTAAAGATCAATTTCAAGGGAATGTAACTGAGGGAAGCTGTTGATAGGATTTAACAACCAAAAAGTGTTCTGTAACTTGTGTTTATTAATATGTTTCCTTGATTTAATCTTTAATTTTCGTATAATTTCGGACCCCTTTAAGTAGCGCAAATAATGTAGAGAATGGCCTCGGGCAAAGGTAACATTTCAACATCAAAACAAATGCATAACAAAAGGTGTAGCACACATATCATGCATATTTTGAGGAAAATTGCCTCTAACGTGCCGCTGTCCGCTTTTCCAGCACACCCACACCCACACCCGCACTCTACCCCCCCTTCAGCCTGGTGCCGCAATCAACCTTTGGCAGCGGCTCGCGTTTTTGACTTGCCAGCGGCCAAATATCGATGTAAAGAATTAAAAACATAGGTACATGCGTACTGAGGGCGGCTCTCTATGCCCGAGGCGCTGAGTCCTGACGAATAGTGGTTGGGGAAGGACCAGGGGTGGCCTAAACTGGGAGAGTCGAGCAGATACAATAAAACATGCAAATATGCGCCCAAGGACATTGCAACAACAGCAACAACAACAACAATAGCAGACACACAGTCAAAACACAGAGAGAGCGCCAAAGAACGCAGCCCAAACATCAAACACACACACACACTCGGGCATAGGAAAGGTCCTTTGGTGGCGGCATGACCGCAGGTGTACACCCATACACACATCAGATGTGTGTGGATATGCGGCAGATACCAAAGGGTATAAAGTTTATTTAGCTTTAGACGAAATTAAAGGCCTTTGTATATTAAGTAACCCACGTGGAAGGCATCATCCATCCACACACACACAGCTCACACACAGCGCACACACTCACTCGGCCATACATAAATGCAGTGCGATAACAGAGCACACACTCACACACACAGACACCACACATCCTGGGCATATCCTGGGAGCCCGGCAGCCTGGGAGTGTTGAAGTTGTACATAAAATATGCCGCTGGCCGTTCTAAACATACCAAAAATGAAATTTATACCAGAAAGAGGCAAACAAAAAAAAAAAGAAATATATAAAACATATAAAAAAGAACGAAGGAGAAACGGAATGCGAACCGAATTCGTTTCAAATGTTCATTGGATGGCCCAAAAGGCCGCCGCAGGACATCGTTGCGTACCTTCAAAACGAGCTGTAAAGTTCCGCTGGCCCCTCGGTGCCTGGTTATGAAAATACTTCGTCCATATTTTGATTCCATCAGCAGGCTTTTGGCGGTAATAACTGGACAATAAGACAATCGAGAGACATAAAACAGATTCGAATTGCAAGGGATTGTAAAGTGGTAAATTGGGTAATGAATGTGGGATTAAATGGATGTTAGAAGATGAGTGCTTGGGATATAAGCAAATGTCTAAATAATGCATCCTTAAGGCTAGCTGCTTTTTAATAAATGTATCTTCTTTTAAAGATAATTAAGATATTTGAAAGTTTCTTTAAGTTGTCATTAAATTCAAGAAAATAATGATGCCATCGTAATTTGTTAAGGTTCTTAACTTCATTTTAGCTCTTTATACACTGTAAATGTTTCATGTTCCGTCTAATAAATACAAGAAAAATTGTTTGAAGGACTATAGAGAAGCTAAGAAACTTTAAAATAATAATTCTTAAAACCTACCACGTTCCCTGTAATAATTGAAAAAATATTACAAGTCCAAAGAGAAGCTAAAGAACTATAAATTAAAAAATTTACAACCATTCAAGTTCCCTGTAATACATGAAACAATTAAACAAAGGCCATAAAGCATCTAAAAACTATAAATTAATAACTTGACAACCTTCCACAAATTAAATAACAAAATCTTATCAAGGCAATAAAATAGCGCAGAAAACATCAATATTTTCATATACATTTACATATTAATAATCCAACCTCATGGAGGTCCTCAAAAAAAAACGCCCTGCATTTAAGATGTACCGGCCTTCGGCATGATTATTAACTTTTGAGCCATATTTACATTTTGACAATTGCAGTCCTGCAATCAGCCAGGCCTTGTCCCGGACTCCGATGCAGGTCCTGACCTCTCTGCTGCACTGCAGGCGGGCAAATGTCATAAAATAAAATAAAATAAATACCGATGACGATGACGATGACTTGTGCCGCTGTCTGATCCGTAGCCATTACAGTCACCCCCGCAATGCATGTGTCCCAATGGTACAATTTCGTTTTTTGATTTTACTTGCTCGCTTTTGTCACACATAAAAATGCATGAAATGCGGCAAACGTGGCTCTCCGTCTCCGCGGTATATCTGAATATATATACATATATGTATATGTTGTACATTTAAATGCCGTTACACTGATTGACAAAAGCCATATCGGCGGGGGCTCAATAAAAGCAAAAGAGGGCCACGGAGCGTATGAGTAATGTAACCGAAACAATGCAATTGCCAATAAAGATGAGATGAGGCAGCAGCGGCGGCAGAAAAACTTGATTGCCATTTTGTGGCATTTTTTTATGCATATGTTGATGCGTTCTGGGGGGATTCCAGAATTTTTATGCATCGAAAGGAAATATATGCAACCTTTAAATACGGAAATACTTGGGCTTTTTTTCACACACTCCACCTTTCGCATTAATCTAATCAAATATGCAGAATGCAAATAAAGCTTAGAAAAGTGCAAAACTAACGCCAAAAAACTCACTCAGAGCACACAGAGCGTCCTTCAATATTTAATGCAATTGTTGTGAAAACTTATTTTGATTTTATTACAACGCTCATGAATAATTGGCACACCTGAAGCTTGGGTGCCTGAGACCGAGCATGCATACGGAAAAGCGTTTTCCATCTCGCTGCGTTTTCCTAAAACCGCTTGTCACCGCGATCTGCATATTTTTAGGCAACATTTTATTATTAAAGCCGCCGCTCAAGCATATACATAGGTACTGGTGTATATGTGTGAGTGCATGTTCAGATCAGGGGAATTTTCTATATAATTCTGTACTCTTGCATTTTGCGGAGCTAATCTGCATTTAAATGGAATTTTTAATTATTTTCCTAGCCGCATCCTTTGACAATCACAGCGGACCGACGGCGCTCGAGGCGCGAGCGAGGACAACCAGCTGCCCCCCATTCCCGGGATCCGGTTCCCAGCTTCAGTTCCTGGCCGATACGCGGTCGGCAAACTGCAGTTCGAATTTAAATAAAACTTAACAAGCTTGTGCACACACACAAAGGTGGGCTAGTGCCCCACCGACCACCGCCGCGATATATAGTATATATAAATATATATATGTATTTGCCGGCGCATTTTAGATTGCCAATCAAAATGTGGAGCAAAATATATCAGGTGGCGAGAGGGATAACCGGTAAAATCGGGGCCGCTGCACCTAACAATTTTGCCATCATCGGCTAAGCAAATAAGAATATTAATGGTTTTTTCCAGCCATTGCACAATATTTTGCACCCACCCATGCATAATCCACCTGAGCGAGTTTTTCGATTAGAGGAGTCAGCCCACCTGTCCTTTCGTCCTTTCGTCCTACCGTTCTTCCGCCCTTCTGCGCCCCGTATATATACTCATACATATATGTAGACTGTACCGTGCATAAAATTAATATTGGCGACATTTTACAAATTGCATTTTCGCATTTATGCCAATGAAAAATTGTAATTAACATGTTAATTAATAGTTAGCCGGCGGCCAGGTTTGTTTTATTAAACATAAAAAACGCGTTGCATAATTTTAGGCCGCATGCGGCACACACACACACACATACCCGTGTGCGTGTGGCAGTTGTCGTTCAACAAAAAAATCACTTTATGAGCCTGCTATTTTAATATTAATTAGTTTTGGCTGCCTGTAAAAAAACACACAAGCACACACAATAAGGCAAGCAAAGAATAAAAGTTTTATTGTACATTTTAATGACAATCAGTGGTTCAGTTTTAACCGATATATTCAAGGGTTAAAACTGGTTTAAAAAGTAGTTGATTTTTTAAAAATGAAACCAAAAAAAAATAGGAAAATATGCAGCCAATTAAAAGGGTCAAAGTTATTGTTCAAGTACCTTACATATTCATAATGTTTAAAATAATAATAGCAGCAGGATGTAATATTGAAAGAGGTTAGCAGGGTTTAAGGCAGAAATAAATGCATTCAAAATCTATTTTCCAATTGTTTTGATTTATGTTATCGCCAAATGTTGGATAGTATGATGTATTATTGAAATTATGATGTATTTTCATTACTAAAATAATAAATTCTTTATTATTTGGAGAGCTACAGAAATCACTAGGCTCTTCAAAACCTTAAAGAATACCTTCAAAATTATTATACAAAAATAAATTTACACTAAATTTGTTACCCACAGTACTTTAGTCGATACTTTCTTAGGGATTAACAAATTCCAGTATTCAAATAATTGATTTCCAAGAGAGATTTAAAAAATCCATTTATCTAAAATTATGCAAAAGAACGAACTCAAAAAAACTGGTAGCAGGATCGTGGAAATTATTGCCATTCTGGTCATGGCAAAGACCGGAAGTGGCCCCAAAATCCTGCGGGCATTAGCCGCTTGTCTTTCAATTTAGCTGCCTCGGTGGCTAGCATGTTTGGTTTCATCAGGTTACGGCCACGGTTACGGCTACAGCTACGGCTATGGCATTTCCTGAATTCCGGTGAGACGATGGCCCGAATTGGCCATTGGCGTTTTGCTTGAAATTCCCGCTTCCTCCGTGACACACTACCCACTCCGCCGCCGCCTCTGCCTTCGCCTCCGCCTCCTTGTTATTGCTGGAAAGGAAATGTGAACGTGAACTGCATGTCTGGCCTGGATGGGATCAGCTTGAGCTGCCTCACCTGGACAACATCAACAGGCCAAGGCGGCCATGACGACGATGAAGGAGGACCAAAAGGAGAGCCCTAAGCCTGTGAGGCACAGAGCCTGAGAGCCCAACGAGCCGGAGTTGGCAACATAACGGAGCGGATATTAAGAGGAGCAAAAAGAAAACAGCACCGGAACGGGAAGAGCATGCGGGGGAAACTCTAAGCCACAAGACACCCGAGCTGCGTATTACAATGAATCCTGCGGCGGGCGTTGTGCAAACCAAACCGAAACAAACTATGTTAACTTGCCAGCAATCCTTGCAAAAAGGAGAAGAGGCGACGACGCATGTGGGAACACGATATCATTCCATTCAATTCACTACCAGATCCTGATCCCCTCCCCCGCACTGCTGATGGCAGGATAATGATGCAGAACGCCGAGTAAACCCTTTGCTGACTTGTTGCTTGGCTAAATACACGAGTCCTGCAGAGATTGACAGTTGGCAGCAGGCGAAAATGCAAACAAGGATATTCGAAATCTTGGGATAAGAGGAAAGTAAGATAGCATATGTAGATGTGGAAATTTGTTGTAAATAAACAGGGTTGAAGGTGAGATTATAGTGGTAATATTTTGTTAAAATGAATAACAGAAAGTCAATGAGGTATTAGGTATACAAAATCACACTTTAAGCTATTTACTTCCTTACTTTTAGGAAAAAAATAAGACATGATCATAAATTAAAGTACTTACATCTTTAAATCTGAACTATTTTACCTACTTGCTAAGTATTTATCACATACTCTTTTAAATGATAGATATTATTTGCTGCTTCCCATATTTCTCTAAAACCTCTTACCCGCACATCAATTTACTTATAGATCCCATTCAATTCCTGGCAAGTTGGAAAAGCAATTACTTTTTCGTTAACATTTTTGTGCTTCGTAAACATTTAATTTCCAATTTTAATTTGCTTCAATGCATTGCCACACACACTCACACCGAAGGC
>VNJU01003285.1:0-12607 GCA_008042675.1 Drosophila seguyi
CCCTGTTGCTAGGCGGCGGCTGTTGCTATGCGGCTGCTGTTGCTATGCGGCCGCTGTTGCTATGCGGCTGCTGTTGCTATGCGGCTGCGTGGCTGGGGATCGGCATGGGTGCTGGGTCGGCGGTGTGTGTGCGTGTGCCTAACTGTTGCTCCTATCCCTGAGGCCTAGCGGCCTAAGTCTAAGCTATGTACAGATGCCCTTCGTGGTTCTTCTCCTACTAATTAAATACTAACTTATTAATATACCCTAAATCCCAACTTAAACTAATTATTTACACCTATACACTAAGTAATATATATACATACGTTCTGAGGCCCTGATCGGGTCCTCACATCATCAACTAAAGCAATTCCTTCTTAAGGGCAGCAGTTCAACGTGTAAGTCGCAAGCTTAGGAGCGACTCGAGAGAATGCCATAAGCTTGCATTTAGAGCCGTTTAAATTTAATAGGTTTGCACTGCACCATGTTTGAAAATTGTTAAGATCTGTTTGTAAATCAGACTGGCAAGACGTGTCCATATATTGCACACAAAGTTTGACGTCGTCCGCATACATAAGTATTCTGGAGTTAGTCAGGTCATTGGGCAGGTCGTTAAAAAATAATATAAACAGCAAGGGACACAAATAGCTTCCTTGCGGGACGCCAGAAGTAACGCTACGAACATTAGATAAGGTGTTTTTAAATAGACCTTTTGCGTCCTGCTATCCAGATAACTTGAGATCCAACTAAGAAGATTAACTGGAAATCCCAGTAGATCGAGTTTCCGAACCAAAAGAGAATGGTTGACAGAGTCGAATGCTTTACTGAAATCAGTATAGATTACGTCTGTCTGAAAGCTTTTATGGAAGCCCCTAATTATGAAGGAAGTGAGCTCCAAAAGATTAGTAGTCGTTGATCTTAATAAATCCATATTGGCATTGAGAAATAATTTATCTACACAGGTGCTGCAAGTGAGGAGTAATGATTTTTTCGCAAAGTTTTGCGATGGCCGACAATTTAGAGATCCATCTATAGTTATTGGCATCTGATTTGCTACCTGTTTTGTGGAGAGGAATATCAAATGATTCCTTCCAAATAAGGGGAAAGTGGAAGGTCTCTAAGGACAAGGTAAACAATTTTAGAAGAGGATTGCACAGGGCGTCGGCACAATACCTAAGCACACAGCCAGGTATTCCGTCGGGACCAGGCGAATAAACGGGCTTTAGACGGTGAAGATCTGAAAGGATAGAGCTATCGTTTAAATTAGGACTGAAAATTAAGTTTGACTTGGGCATGACGTAAGAATAAGTTCGATTTGAGTTGGTTGAATTGGAGTAAGTGGTTTGAAAAACTGCGCAAACAGATCGGAAATTGCCTGATCACTTTTTACGGTAGTATTTTCAGCGGAAAGCGGGGAAGGATGAGTAATTGGCTTACGTGTGGTGTTAACAAAATTATAAAACTGTTTTGGGTCCTCAGAGACATGGGCCAGTCAAATAATTTTTGTAACACTGCGCGTCAGCACGGTAAATCTCGACCGAACAGATAAATAAGAGGAAAGGACAGATTGAGAACCGTTACGTTTATATTTAGAATACAGATAAGATTTTTATTTTTAAGGCGACTCAACTCCTAAGTAAACCCTGGAGGCTTATTCGAGGTTGACGGATAGTATAACGGAACACATTCAGGAAAAAATGAATTCATGGCACTGTAAAAAATATCCACGGCTTCAGCCATGTCACTGCACCTGTAAAGATCGGACCAATTAAAATCAGATATGAAATTATTCAGCCGTTCGAAGTCAGTCTTGCGAAAGCAGAGGACTCTTTTGGCTGGACGATCAGAAATATTCTGTAACTCAGTCCCAATGTCGATAGTCACATTGAAAGTAAGATGATAGGGATCTTCGGGTAGCGTCAGCGGCGCCGCCCTGGCTAAACTAACTCCTACTGGGTCTGAGACAAAACAGAGATCAAGCAAGCGCTCTAGGGAATTTCGTACATGATTGACTTGAGCCAGCGAAATGTCGAACAAGAATCATGCTGTGTGGTGGTAAAAAGTGTATTGGAGGAATTGCTTGAGGACCAAATAGCCCCTGGGGTATTAAAATCACCAAGAACTACTAAATGGTCCCTATCCGAAAGTCGATTGGAAACCATCTGAATTGCGGAAAGATGGTTCCAATAAATAGGAAGTTCCGACATAGGAGGAATATAGGAACAAGTAACAAAAATAGAGCTACCATTGACTGATAGCTTCACACAAAGGAAATCAACATCGATGCACTCCTCGAATGTTATTAATTCAGACGCGAGAGTGGAGTCAACCGCTATGAGGACACCACCTCCACGTCTGATAGGCCGATCCAGCCTATATATCGTGAATACGGCTGCAAAAACTTCGGAGCTCAGAATCTCCGGCTTTAACCAGGTTTCTGTGAACACAATAACCTGGGAAGCGAACGAGAGACTATCAGAATACAATTTGGGAAGCTTACTACGTAAACCTCTTGCTTTCTGATAGGAAATAGAAAGGGGATTTGTTAGTTTTTTAGAGCGGAAGACGTAGAGGGCGCAGTGGTCTGGTCTGGCCTGGGAAGACTTATTCCTACAGGCCGCCGTTTCTTTTTCTTAGCTTTGAACCCTTTGACAACAACGTAATCAGGCCAGAATTCGGTCACACATATTGTGTCAAAGAGTTCGTTTGGGACATTCATTTTGAAAGACAAAATGTCCCTGTCAAAAGAATATTTGAATTTTTCCACCTTTATTTTGTTAATTTCGGCTTTAGTTTTTCCTTGGATAAAGGCAATTACATTCTCCGATGTCTGAGAAGGGGAGACCCGCAAAACAAAAATCTGTGTCTTAGGTGGGACAGCTATAAGGGCTTTTGGCGATACAGACTGAATGTCTGCATTGCCAATATTGACTGGTAGTCCGGCCCTGACACCCTGGGCAGGTAAATTAACGGGGCTCTGAGGGGTCCCTCCCGCAGCACATTCGGGTACCGAATATTTTCTGCCACCCTTGGATTCAGTCCTAAGGTCGCTGGCTGAGCCGAGGAAGGCTGCTGTTGGGAGCCCGCAGCGGGGCTTAGGGATCCGTCTGTATGCTGCAGACCAGTTGAGGTTTTTTTTTTGAACGTAGGAGACTCGTTAGGAGACTTAATATAATAGAGTGTCTAGCGCCAAGAACATATCTTTAGTTTTACGAAAACTCAATAATACGTCTTTAAACCCGTTTTTGGTTTCCCGCATAAAAGACATCATCACCCATCGTCTACCGCCCGAGCCCCAACACCAATGTACTTGAGTTGTCGCACAGCCAGCTTATTATAAGATCAGCAGAGGTAATAACCTTTTTACAGATTTAACGACACAGACTATAGCGGACATTATATGGACTTACCACTGTACCTTTGCGTAAGGAGAGATAAGAGTGCAGCTGCACCGAAAAAACGGGAGAGTGAGAGAGCTAATGTGCGTGGGAGCAAGCTTTTCGTTTAGCTGTCGCGACGGCGCAAACTAAACGGAGAAGGCACAAAGAGGAATGCAAAAAAATGCAAGAGCAAACACTAGAAGCACAACTAAAATGTGAAATTAATAATAATTTTATACACAAAACAGGGATGTTCACTTAGTGTGCATGCAGCTATTCTTTATTAATCACAATATCAAGGATTAAAATAAAACACCGGTTGTTTTTATCAAAAAATTACACAAAACGAGAGCGCAAGAAAAGAACACTTCCGTTCACTTTATGTCTCCCATTTCTGCAGTGGGACATGTCCGGATGGCTCCAGTAATGCCTATGCAGACCATTCGTTGTAATTTGGTAAGTGGTTAGATTTCGTCCACCAAGCAAGCGATGCATAGATTAGGATCGGTTTTACCACAGTGGTTAAAGACCAGTAGATCATTTTTGGACTTATGCCCCTTGTTCTTCCGAAGAGCCTGTTGCAAGCAAAGTGTGCTCGAGAGGCTTTGTTTATGGTCTTTTCAAGGTGTACATTCTAGCTGAATTTAAAGTCCAGACTCCCAAGTAGTTGTCCTTAACCGAAAAGTCAAAAGTCCCATTTAGGGATGCTCTAGTTAGGGAAAGAGACCTTTTCTTGGTAAATGGGACTAGACAAATTTTCGACGGGTTTATGGACAATCCTTTGTCCTGACACCATCTGTTGGCTATATAAAGGGCTTGCTTGGAAGTCTATAGGGCATGTTTCCAACACAGCATCAAAGCTTATACTATACGATCTGTCATTGCTCGGGTGGCTCAAGGATGGCCAGCATTCGTCTCAGGAATTTACATTTTGTTCAGATGGGGCTGTTGAAAGAGAATCCAGCCCGGGTCCCAGAAGAGAAGACGGGAGAATTACACAGTAATTTGATATCGGGTCTTTATTCGTAGGTAAGCAATATGTTCAATGTCTTCGTACCGACTTCGACTGTCGTTGAGGTCAACCAATAAGTAGGGAAAAGAAAGAGGCCGTTCTACACTATTAATAACCGAAAACTATTGTCCATATGAACAAGTATTTGGTAAGCCAAGTAACTTACCAATACATTTCAAAGGAATAGATAGAACGCGTTATAAGAGGACCCGCATAATGATAGAAAATAATAAAACAAGACAAAGATAAATAGAATATGACAATAAAATATTAAATTTGAGAGTAGACGTAGATGATAAAATTGTATTAAAAAATGAAATAGCCCATAAGCTAAATTCAGTTTATATAGGACCATTTGAGGTCACTAGAATAAAAGGAAATAATAATATAGGTTTAAAAAAAAAGAAAAATAAGAATCAAAAAGTTAATAAGGATAGGTTAAAAACCGATATAGGTAAACACAACAAAAATAAAAAACAAAATAAATAAAAAAAATTAAAAAGTATTTTATACAACTAAAAAAAAGTATCCGCAAAAATAAAATTGTAAATAAAAAAATACAAATCAATATATTTAAATATTTATGTTTAACATAAAATAAATACAGAAATAACTACAATAGGTGGGAGATGTGGTATGACCAAATATAAACAATAACAATAACAACAATAAATACATTGCAGCACTTTGTTTCAATGTATATGTAAAGAGTCGCCAGTGCATATGAAACATGAGCACCCACTTGGCGACTCGGAACAAATGCCAGCGAACCCGGTTGTCGAGCGGCTGTCTTATTTCTATTCCTATATACTTGGTTGCCGAGGACAGCGCCCAAGCGGGAGACTCAACCACGGACATTCGGTTATGAATTATTATGCTGACACTGCACTTGATCGGTCATACACTCTATGTGTGCGATCGTGTTATGTCCAGCCACTTAAGCTTCGACTTTTTATTTAACTGACTGCGACGAAGAGTCACAGGGCGTGTTCACGCCAAAGGGCGCTTATTTTCCGGAGGCAGTGTGATCCCGTGCACTCGCTCTCTCTCTACATCTTCCACGGGCCTTTCGGGCATAGAGCTTCCAATCCGCTCTCCCAAGCTAGGCTTAAGACTCCAACTTTTATGTATTTCAGTTATAATTTACAATTCTACCAAAAAAGACATACGCACGACGCGCAAAACCCCGAGGTGTATTTCCGTGTCTTTCCTTATCGAGTGCATTTCAGGTTGAAGCCACCTTCCTCCAAACATTTGGTCCTACGAGCCGGATAATCCATCCATTTCCAGCAGCTCCGGTGGCTTTTACACCGCCCAAGATAAGTAAACATTTCATTTTTTGTTGCCGGTCATTTCCACAATTGTGTCTAAATCCGAGTCCGATTAATCCGACAGTACGGCAGCTTCCAATTCCAAGTCCGAGTATTTTTCTCCAATTATCGGTATTAATTTCGATTAAATTCCTGCATATTTTAAAAATAAAAAGTGTATGTTTAAATAAATGCTATAAGCCACAGTGAAACTTCCAATTCCAAATTTCTCTTCGTTCACTGTGTTCCGCTTGCATTTATATCCACACCTACGTACACATATCCAATACAGTCCACTCCGCTGATCTACAATCGTTAATAAAAATGTACATCAAATTAAATAAACTTACTTACGCACGGATATTTTTAATAATTTAAATAGTTCACCCAGAAAATTAAAAAAATATAATTATTATTTATTCCTATCCTGGATTAACATAAAATATAATTATTCCAAAACAAAAATCTAATATACAGTCCACAGCTCCTATAAATAAATACATATTCAAACCCACGGCACATAAACGCCGACTTAATTATTTATTTACTCTTCCCTGCTCTATCCTGAGCTGAGCTACATCCAAATAAACATATATATTTATTGCCTCTCCTCTGATCTATTCTGAGCGGTGCTACATGTAAGCATAGGCAAACGTATACACATTGAAATTGTATACATAATCGACTGCAAGTCGACGCTCCAATTTTATCCGCCTCCGTTTCTCTGCTATTCTGCATTGGCAAACGACTAATGCACAAACATATTCACACACACGCCTTATCTCCAAAAACAGTTCTGCGCCAAATACAGCAGCGGTCAACTAAATACGTCCAGGCACAAAAAAATAGTTTGTAAATTATTTTTAATAAATTCCCCCTAACTAATAAAGTTCAAAATACAAGTGCTTTTCCATATCCCCATTAGTGTGACCATATATTTTTCCGGCTAAGTGAATATTATTCAGTTAATTTGCACATCTCCGCAGCTTTAATATTCCGATTGGTTCCTAAATCCCAAATTCAGCTTCGACAATAAAATATTCCGATTGGTTCCTCAATTCCAATTTCATCTTCGGCACATAAATAATTTGAAATATACAATAGTAAATTTTCCAAAAATATATATCCAGAATGACTTCCTCAATTTTAAATAAATTTACGATGTCCTGTGACCGTCTGAGTCACTTCTAGTCCAGATTCTGCAATCCAGCAGACCCCAGTCCATCCAAGTATACGTGCCAAATTCATCTCGACCAAGTCCGAGTGCTTTGGAATAAGGTCGAGAAAGAATACGAAGCTTGTTTAGAGCAAATTTCAGTTGGCTTAGAGGGCGCGGCGGACATTTTGCCTACTGTAAAAGCAAAATATGAGTATTCATATTTTATTTACGAAAGGTGTTCCGCCCAGCTAATGGAAGAGATCGATAGGATCGCGTCTAAAGCAGCTGAAGTCCAATTCCCTGCGCCCCAAAGTTCCATTCAGTCTGGCTGTCAGCTTCCTCCTTGCGATACGGAAATTTTCTCGGGCGACTATATTCGCTGGCCGACTTTCCGAGACCTTTTCATAGCGGTCTATATAGACAATCCTGCGCTGACCCCTGCCGAAAAGTTGTTCTATTTAAATGCCAAGACTAGTGGAGAAGCTCATTCCATAGTTTCCAATTCCAACGATGGTTTCCGCTCAGCCTGGAAAAACCTATCTGAGCGTTTCGAAAATAAACGAGCGCCAACTAAAGAAATTACTGAACACGCAGTCCATCTCACACGAATCCTCGGCTTCCTTGAAGGAGCTGCAGAATACAATTCAACACTACCTCACATCCCTAAATTTGTCCGGCCTCCCTACGGATAACTGGGACTGTCTCCTGGTTTAGTTGTGTTCCACGAAGCTTCCAAAGCTGACACTCTCTTTATGGGAGCAGTCCTTAACAAATAAGACTGAAATTCCTACATGGCAAGAACTTAATTCATTCCTGACTGAGCGCCATAGAACTCTAGATACCATAGATTCTATCCAACCTCCTAAGTTGCGCCTCCATCCGTCCGAGCCGAAAACCTCCGACGTGTCGCCACAAATACTGAAATCCGTCAGTACGAGGATCGTTCCGAAATCCAAAAGATGCGATTTATGTTCCAAAGAGAACCATCCAGTGCGTTTATGTCCACGCTTCCTCCAGATGACGACAGAGGATCGCACCGCTTACATCCGAAAAAAGCAGTTGTGCTTAAATTGCTTTGCAAGTGGTCATCAACTGCATAATTGCACAAGCGCCCACAAGTGCTTCACGTGTCAAGGTCGGCATCACAACCAACTGTTCCTCCAGTGTACCGATTCCTCCTGATACCGTATCCGATCCGATCCCAAGGATTTCCTCGTTCTCCACACGAGTGACTACTGCTCCCGATTCCTCCAATTACTGGGTTCCGTACGACGAGGCGAAATGCAGACGTTCCCGAGGTATTTTATCCTACCCATGCCGAGTCTGCCAAGGGAACCATCCTCTTCGAAATTGCCACCGTTTTCTTCGGCTTAGCGGTCAGAAACGGCTCCAAGCTGTCATCGAAAAGGAATACTGCGTCAATTGCCTGGCCCACCACCATTCCATGGGATCTTGCCGCAGTGACGATCGATGCCAGTCGTGTGGTCAGCATCACCACACACACCTACATGTCGACGAGCGCTTAGCGTATACAACGCTTTCCCGAGCCAAGGCCGTCTGATATTATTTTGCTGCGTATCGTTATTTTCCGGAGGCAGTGTGATCCCGCGCACTCGCTCTCTCTCTCCCTCTTCCACGGGACTTTCGGGCATAGAGCTTCATATCCGCTCTCCCAAGCTAGGCTTAAGACTTCTACTTTTATGTATTTGAGTTAAAATTTACAGTTCTAGTATTTGTGTTTTTCCTTATCAAGTGCATTTCGGGTTGAAGCCACCCCCCTCCAAACAGTGCGTACAGTGTGTACTTGATATGTGCGTATACCACACATGACTAGATTATATATAATTTATAGGATCGAAAATGTCTCCTTCACTGCGCTGCGAACTTAGACCTAACTTATAATTAGCAGCAGGGGTATTATAAAAACTAACTAACGCTTAAATTCAAAAGCGGAAGCGCAATTCCACATCAGGCAACTCCAGGGCACTATTTGCACTCGATAACTTATCGAATCTCGGTCAGCAAGCTCAAAGCTGATTTGTTACTACGTGAAGCGGCACACAACCAGAGGTCAGTCACTTAGCTGGCGGTAATTAAATCTTAATCTAAGGAGCAAGGGCAAAGGTCGACTTTTTGATAGTCTATGTTATTGGAAACAGGATAGCAGAGCATGGTTATTGTAGCTGACTTGGTAATTATTAGATATTAAAGAGTAGTTCGTAGAGGCATATGGCCGATCTTGACGGAAAGTGCATAGAATGTAGCATAGTTCGTGGGCCCAAAGATGAGTTATTGATGGCTGATCCCGACGGGAACGGGTAGTTAAGTATGTTTGTTGCAGTCATCTCAGGTAATTACAGGTTATCAGAGAGTATAGACGCCTTAAATCAGCAGTAGATCCAAGATCAAGTTCTTGATAGTCGACCTTTACGATGACAGGGTAGTAGGGAACGTCAAGTAGAACACGCTATTATGCTTCACTGAATTACAGGAAGGTACAGGTGACAGTCGACAGCACGTATCGCAGGAAAATAGGTACCGACAAGTGACAGTCGCCAACACGTACGACAAGGAAGCACCGGGCGATTTGTGACAGTCGCAACCAGTAATCTCAGGATATTACGAAACGGCAAACGAATGTCATCAAGTAAAGATTAGCAAAGAGCGACATTAGCCCGGTAACAGTAGCTAGATAGCCTTATTAGACGCGTACAGGTTGACAATTTGTGGATGAGTAACTCGTTAATACTTTCATCAAGAAAGGTATGTAGAGTCGTGGGCTGTATGGCTCGTTCTTCGGTGTTGACATCGAAATTTGCAGATACGCTGAAACTGCTTGTACAAGGTGGCCACTCAGGACGGACCTCTCCGTCGATGCTCCAGAAGCTTTGGCTTCTCGGGAAGCACAATCAGCAGGATTGACCTCCGTGCGAACATGGTTCCAGCAGCTACGAGGAAAGTCGTTCAATATCTCAGCAGACGGTTGCAGACGTAGATGTTTCAACGTCGAAGGGGAGGTGAAAGCCAGTGGAGAACAGCTTGTAGATCGGGTGCACTTCATTTTTCGTTAAGGCTTTGCTGTCTGGTTCAAGCTCGATCTTAAATAGTGGTTGCGTGGTTTTGTTTCTGTTAATTATATAGCTAACATTTTTGGCCCAGAAGCTATTGGCTTTAAGTGCTTCTTGAATCTCAGAGGGGGCGACAACAGGATCAATTCCTTTAAGTACTACTTTAGTCCCTTGCTGCTTTTAGTAGTAGTGATTTTGCTGCGACTGCAGAAATTGTAGCACTGCTAGCTAAAAGCAACTGAGTCAGTTAAAATTCGCTTTTGTTTGCTCTATCTGGCCTTAGCTGGGATTAACTTTGGTTCCACTCATCTTCTACCGACTTATCCTTAACACCTTACCATACTGTGAAAGATTAATGTGAATGGGCTTCCTTAACTTTAATGGTAAGATACTTAGTACTCAAAAAGCAATCACAATGGCAAAACACTAGTGGTACTATTAAAACATACTTACCCAGCCCGTGCTTGTTGTCGAAGTTTAGTAGTAGTAGTATGTTTAACAGCAGAACTAGTGCAATAATTTCTATTAAAAAAATGAACTTTTATCAAAACAGGTGAACCCCCCGCTCGCTTTGTTTATACTTTATTTTTTTTCGTACTTTATGTTCTACTAATTTTGGGAGAGAACCATCACCTTACTAAAAAGGGCAAATACTTAGAATACAAAAAAGAAAAAAACGAAATAAACTTACAAAAACTTAATTGTGCACGTTTTACTTGTTTTACCTTATTTTGGTTTTCCACACCTCTTTGCTGGAAACATTAGTCAGATTTACCTATATATTTGTTCTAACGTGCAGCAGAGTGTTGCTACATAGGTATTCATACAGTACTATTTGTATAGTATACGTTGATATTTTTAAAATTTCTATGCTTTTTTCCAGGAGATAAACTATGATTCCCCTCGAGGAGGAGTTTCTGTTATCACAGAAAAGGGAGACATAACAACATCATACCTTTTAATTCAACGCGCTCGAATTTCTGATTCGGGAAAATATTCTTGCTTACCGTCAAACGCAAATCCTAAGTCGGTAAATGTCCACATTTTAAAGGGTAAAACTACATAAATCGTTAGATATTTCTATAAATAATAGTTTCTTTATTATCTAGGAGACCATCCAGCAGCTGTTCAAAAAGGCAATTTATTACTGGCGGATACATGTTATTTAGTTTTGTTTACAATTTTGTGTGCATTCAACTAAGTAATTCATAACTTAATTATTTGATTAAATTTTTATTATTTTTTTAACAAAATAAACTATATATGTTAATATTACAATGAATCGATTTGTGAGCTAAGTTAAGCTGGTTTCAAAATTGAAATTGACTAAAACTAACATGGGCGCAGATAAATAGGTATATAATAACATTATAAGGTACATTCACTCTGTATAGGGCTGATGAAACATTTCAGTAAAACTAAAAAAAAATTGAACCACGAGCCCAATCTAATCAATATCATGATTGCCACGGTGGCACTGTCGATAATTACATCGAAAGTAGGATGATAGAGATCTTTGGGAAGCGTTAGCGGCGCCGCCCTGGCTGAACTAACTCTGAGACAAATCAAAGATCAAGCAAGCGCTCTAGGAAATTTCGTATATGGTTGACTTGAGACAGGGAAATGTCGAACAAGCCAGCAATAAAATCAGTCTGTGTGGAGGTAAAAAGTGTATAGTGGAATTAGTTGAGGACCAAATAGCCCCTGGGATTTTAAAATCAACGAGAACTACTAAATGGTCCCTATCCGAAAGTCGAATGGAAACCATCTGAATAGCGTAAACATGGTTCCAGTAAATAAGAAGTTCCGACATAGGAGGAATGTAGGAACAAGTAATAAAAATAGAGCTACCATTCTCGAAAGTAATTACTTCAGACCCGAGACCGTAGTCAACCGCTATGAGGACATCACCTTCACGTCTGAGCTGAACTTCGGAGCTCAAAACCTCCGGCTTTAACCTGGCGTGGCAAACCAGCAGATAGCCATGCTTAAAACAAGCCACCCGCAAACTAAACCGGGCTATGAAGCAAGATGCTGAAAGTGCACAACTGAAATATATTGAAAAACAAGCCAACTAGTTCGAAGCATCACTTGTGGAGGGCTCATTCAAACCCAAGCTCTCCGATTGAACCCGTCACCCCGATACGAAATTATTTAGGTTGCTGGGCCCGCAGTGACAAAGACAGAGCCGAAACTTTTGCTTTACTTCTCAGGGACGTCTTCCAGGCGAACCCCAAATAATTTTGTCCTTCCACAAATCGACTCCGAAACGGAATCTACGTCAACATCATTTCGGCCGTACGAGATCACAAAAGTCATTAGGGAGCTAAAACCAAAAAAAGCTCCGGGCGGTGACCAAATAACTAAAAAAAATTATAATGGAACTTCTGTAAACTCTTCAATGGAATCATAAGTCTCGGGTATTACCCAAGTAAATGGTAAAAATCTATTATTATAATGATACCGCAGCCTGGAAAGATCACTCCATACCGTTATCTTACAGACCAATAAGCTTGTTATCATGCCTTTCCAAATTATTCGAAAAGTGTCTTCTAACGCGGATAATACCATCTATGTGAGCTAACAATATTATCCCAGCGCATCAATTTGGTTTCACAGAAAGAACACGGAACTATCAAGCAACCCGAAGATCCCTATCATCCTACTTTCGATGTTTTCTTTTTTTTTTTTTTTTTTTT
>VNJU01003286.1:0-18413 GCA_008042675.1 Drosophila seguyi
CCAGGCAGGTGTGTTTTAATTTTATGCATAAGACCTTCAAGCCAGACGCGGTCGAATGCTTGAGATACATCGAGGAATATCGCGCTGCAATATTCTTTATGCTCGAAGGCTGTTCGAATCTCAGATGTAATTCTGTTGACTTGCTCGATAGTTCCGTGTTTTTGTCTGAAGCCAAATTGATGCGCTGGAATAATATTGTGAGCTCCCATATATGGTATTATCCGCGTTAGAAGACACTTTTCGAATAATTTGGAAAGGCATGATAGCAAGCTTATTGGTCTGTAAGATGATGGGATAGTGTGGTCTTTTCCAGGCTTCGGTATCATTATAATAATAGATTTCTTCCATTTACTTGGGTAATAGCCGAGACTTATGATTCCGTTGAAGAGTTTACAGGTGGCCTCAACAGCACAGTACGAAAGTTCCATTATCATTTTTGTAGTTATATGGTCGCCGCCCGGAGCTTTTTTTGGTTTTAGCTCCCTAATGACTTTTTTGATCTCGTACGGCCGAAATGATGTTGGCGTAGATTCCGTTACGGTGTCGATTTGCGGAAGGACAAAATTATTTGCAGAGGGGTTCGGCTGGAAGACGCCCCTAAGATGTAAGGCAAATGTTTCGGCTCTGTCTCTGTCGCTGCGGGCCCAGCAACCAAAAGAATTTCTTATCGGGGTGACGGTTTCAATCGGAGAGCTTAGGTTTGGGTGAGCCCTCCACAAGGGATGCGAACAGTTGTTCAATATATTTTAGTTGTGCACTTTCAGCGTCTTGCTTCAGGGCCCTGTTTAGTTTGCGGGTGGCTTCATTAAGGCGTTGCTTTGAGCATGGTGATCTGCTGGTTTGCCACGCCCGACGCAGACGCCTCTTTTCCAGAACCAGCTGTTCAATTTGCAGGCTGGTTTTGAGCTTTTTAATTTCCACATCCTTCCGTTTTGGTGTTGAGATCTTGGCTGCTGCGACGAGTACCTCTTCAAGAGCGGCGGTAGAGCTGTCGATGTCCTCTTCAATATTTAGTTGAGGAGTTAGATCAATGTGAGAACTCACATACTTTCTGTATTTCATCCAGTTAGTGTTGTGCGACGTCAGCCTGTAGGGGTGGTCCGAAATATCTGGGCTTTGAAGAAGGGTTATCAACAAAGGCGAGTGGTCAGATGAGAGATCCGGAAGGGCCATGGCGTTTATTAGATCGCGTGGGATATTTTTTGTCACCGCGAAATCGATTAGATCTGGGATCTTTCTGGGGTCTGTGGGCCAATATGTGGGGGTACCAGGAGAAACGTAGTCCAATTTATTGCTCACTTTTATAAGTGCATTGTACAATTGCCTTCCCTTCGGAGTCACGAGGCGTGATCCCCAGTGCGTGTGTTTGGCGTTGTAGTCTCCTGCAGCAATGAAGCGATCCCCCAATGTGTTGTAAAAATCCATGAATTGACCTTCAGAGATAGTGAAGCGAGGTGGGCAGTAGACAGCGGCAATGCAAAGGTTACCGTTTCCCGACTGCACTTTTATGGATGTGGCTTGCAAGTGATTTGTTGCAAACCTTTGGTGAAAGTGGTGTTTGATGCGTTCTCTGATTAGGATGCCGGTTCCGCCATGGGCTTTGCCATCCGGATGATCTGTGCGGTAGAAGGTATACCCTCTTATATGGAAGTTATATCTCCCTGTGAGGTGCGTTTCAACAAGCAGCATGGCGTCGATGTGATTTATATTTAGGAATTGAGTTATTTCAAGTTTATGCCGTGAAATGCCGTTGGCATTCCACATGGATATACGAAGGTTCGACATTGATTATTTGGACTGTTTTGCTACAAGCAACTGAATCACCATATTCTGGTTCTGAACAAGGGTCTGCATAGTTGTTTTCATGAATGACATAAGTTCCATCATACTTTGTTGCATAGTAAACATCATGGTTTCCAAATTACTTTGCGGCTGCCCTGGTGTCTGCTGAGTGTGTTCTGGGTGTGGCTGGAGAGGGTTTTCCATACCTGTTCGTAGGGCTTCGGCGTAGGAGATGCCCTTGGTGGTATTTAGCGGACCGAATAATGATCTGGCTGCCTTGGCAAAGCTGACGTTTGTCGCATGCGACTCTTCAACTCCTTGTAGACCGCACAGCCTCTGTAGTTTGCCGTGTGGTTTTCTCCGCAGTTGCCACCATTTTTCCTTTGGGGGTATGTCTTGGTATGTCCAAACTCCTGGCAGTTTGTGCATTGAACAGGGCCACTGCTTTTGTGTGGCTCTTCCACGGTGATCCTTCGATGCAGTAGCAGCTGCAGCTTGTAGATCGGGTGCACCTCATTTTTCTTTAGGGCTTTGCTGTCCGGTTCAAGCTCGACCTTAAATAGTGGTTGCGGTGTTTTGTTTCTGTTAATTATATTGCTAACATTTTTTGCACAGAAGCCCTTGGCTTTAAGTGCTTCTTGAATCTCGGAGGGGGCGACGTCAGGTTCAATTCCTTTAAGTACTACTTGCAGTCCCTTGCTGCTTTTTAGTTGCTATGTGTAGCAGTTCTTTTTTGATTTCACCAGGTAATTAGACACGGCTCTAAAGTGTTCTTCCGACTTCGTTGTCCAGGGCGTTTAAGCTTTTTTCCCTTACGTAAATAGGTGGGGGCTTTGGTTTCTTTTGGGTCACCTGCTCCAATTCTGCTCAGTTGTTCCCCTCCTCAGCGAAGATGGCGAATCGGTTATCATTGGAACTTCTAGTTTGTTCATTGCTTGTGTTGGTACGGTTGATCTTTGGTTTATTACCAACCGTGGTTAGTGGACTAAGCTTACGCTTTATCTGGATGTAGCGATCCATACCGGTCTGCTTACGGTTTTTGTTGCCATTGTATTTTGCACTGCGGCCGTTGGCACCGAATTCGCAATATTGGTAGTCTCTTTAGTTGTTGGTAGTGGTTTTGCTGCGATAGAAATTTGCTGCAGAAATTGTAGCACTGCTAGTTGTTGGAGCTTCTTCCATAGAAGCCGGCGGTGGTGGGGTTTGGCATTGATAGCTCCATGATGTGGGAGTTGGGGTAAGCAAAGTGGTTGAGCAAGAGCTCGCTCTCTTGCTGTCTACGGTCAGTAGAGCCGGATTGCTCTTTGTTGACTTCTTTTCTTCGATGATATCGCGTGATGAGAAGTAATAGTAACAGCCCTTTCTTGGATTTACGGAGCTTTTACGCTCATTCTTTTTATCGCTGCTCATTATTCGATCTTGACTTTAATTATTTCACCAGGCATTTTATCACAGAAAAAAAAAATACTTTGGCACTGAAATTTTAATAGTTCCGAAAACCGACTGGATAACTGGAGGTGACAACTTCAACCTGGAATATTTAAATTACCAAGAACTACGCGAGAGGGCAGTCAACCGCTTTGAGGACACCACCTCCACGTCTGATAGGCCGATCCAGCCTATATATCGTAAATAAAGCTGGAAAAACTTCGAAGCTCAGAATCTCCGGCGTTAACCAGGTTTCTGTGAACACAATAACCTGGGAAGCAAACGAGAGACTATCAGAATACAATTTGGGAAGCTCACTATGTAAACCTCTTGCATTCTGATAGGAAATAGAAAGGGTTTTTTTAGTTTTTTGGAGCGGATGACGTAGAGGGCGCAGTGGTCTGGTCGGGCCTGGGAGGACTTATTCCTATAGGCCGCCGTTTCTTTTTCTTAACTTCGAACTCTTTGCCGACAATGTATTAAGGCCAGAATTTGGTCGAACATATTGTGTCAAAGAGTTCATTTGGGACATTCAGCTATAAGGGCTTTTGGCGATACAGACTGAATGTCTGCATCGCCAATATCGGCCGGTAGTCCGGGCCTGACACCCTGGGCAGGTAAATTTACGGGGCTCTGAGGGGTCAATATTTGAGACCCCCCAGGGGACACTACGGAAATCACCGGGTGCGCGGTCGCTCCCGCGGAACATTCGGGTACCGATTTTTTTCTGCCAGTCGACCTCAGAACCCTTGGATTCGGTCCTGATGTCGATGGCTGAGGCGAGGGAGGCTGCTGTTGGTAGCCCGTAGCGGGGTTTAGGGATCCGTCTGCATGCTGCAGACCAGTTGCGGCTTTCTTGCGCCTAGGAGACTCATTTAATAGCTTTAGGCTATTAAATTGAGTATCCAGCGCCAAGAACATATCTTGAGTTTTGCGAAAACTCAAAAATACGTCTTTAAAACCGTTTTTGGTTTGCCGCATAAAAGACATCATCTCCCTTTCGACATCGCGACAGGCCTCACAACAGTACCGCAGACCGATGTTTTTTCTTACATAGTCTACCGCCCGAGCCCCAACACCAATGCACTTGGAATGCACAATGTTGTCGCACAGCCAGCAGCTGATTGTAAGATCAGCAGAGGTAATAACCTTTTAACAGGTTTTAACCCCACAGACAATAGCGGACATTATTTTGACTTACCTTTGCGTAAGGAGAGATAAAAGTGCAGCTGCACCGAAAAAACGGCAGAGCGGGTGAGCGGGTGAGCGCGGGAGCAAGCTTTTAGTTTAGATGTCGCGATGGCGCAAGCTAAACGGAGAAGGCACAAAGAGGAATGCAAAGCAGCGTGTGGATGTTCCTCAGAGCTTCGTGCCAAGGGCAGCGCGTTTGCCTCTGGAGGTACTCCAGCCGGAACAAAAAGCACTCGATGTGGTTCCGTTCGTCTTCGCCGTTGAACAAGATATTCCACCGATCCACTCTCGCGTAGTGGGAACTGCCTCCGACGTCCCCGTTGGCGTACACCCATCCGTCCCGGAATTCATCAGCCCTGCTTTCCTCCACACGCCAGTTTCCTCCTCCGTCATCCCTTTGATGTCTCTCCTCGGCCCCTGTGGAATCACCTGGATTGCTGCTGGAACTCCCCACGTGATCCTGTGCCCTCCTGGGCGACTTCGGCGGGACCCGTGGTGGTCCACTTGATGCTGGCTCACCGGCTGCTTGGGAATACCGAGGTACTACTCCGCGAGCCATATGGGCCGCCTCCACCGGATGCCCTGCTGGGAGTGAGTGCTGCTGACGTCCTGCTTACAATGGCTGCTGTTCCGCGGAAAATGGCAGCTGCTTTATGGCCGTTCTTAGCACCTCGTTCATGAGCTGCATCATCTCCAGGAAGCCTGCTCGCATTTCTTCCCGCAAGACTTGTCCGACCCCTGCCTTCTGTGATTTGCGGTAGGTCTCGGCTGCCTGGGCCAGGGCGAGGTTCACCGCCGACTGGACCGTGGAGTCCAAGGGAGGCTCGGAGAACCGGACCGACCTTGGGGCAGGATCCACTCCTAGCAGATTGGCCGCTGTGACCCCTATAGCCTCGAAATTAAGGGACTTCTGCTGTCTCTGCTCCTCCGGCTGTTGTTCTGGTCGTTGCACCGGTGGCGTCCTCAGCAAACCCGTTGAAATTCGCAGTGGCGCGAACCCATTCGCACGCTACGAATCAGTGGCCCACACTTCCTCATCCTGGGCTAAAGGAAACCTCGGCCTTAGCTCGTACTGATGCCCTGTATCCTTTCTATCAGCCATATTTATTGTTTTATGTCTAATTTCCTAAACACCTAACAAATCTATGTCGTACATAGAAAAACAATAAACAATCTTAAATAAATAAACACCTGATAACAATTCAATAACCAACGCTGAAAAAATACATATATATTGGGAAATTTAATTAATTAATGTTTTATTTAATTTTAGGGGAGATGGAACCGATCAACCGCCGGTGGACTCCGTGCCAGCGTCTACAATATGCCCAGTGTCGTCCCCACTGCAGCCTTTCGTCAACAGGACTAACTTTCAGCATGGCTGAAAGTCGCCAGTTATGGACATCGGCCTTCCGTAGATCCTGTAGGATATTCTCTGATAAATTTGACCTGCGGTTTACATTGTGGTGATCGTGCAGCACGAAGTTAATACTGCGGGTCACGAAGCCACCTCCAAGGTGATCCCGAAGGCTACACCCACCAGGAAAACCCAAGAATCTACCCACAAATAACATTAATACATGTAAAAAAAACACATTACGTTAAATTAAATATATAATATGAAAACCTATCCTCTATATCACAGGTGTATATCACAGGGTTCTTCACGTGCCTCTCGCACGGATCTGTAAGCCGATGAAAAAAAATTCCAATAAATAACGGACGTCTCGAAACTACAAACTTCCATCACTACCACAAAAATGAAAACAAACAAACACTATAAACGCAAATTGGACGACATATTCTGGAAGGAACTGGTGGCTTGGATGACTTCGCCACGACGCACCCACCCAACCTTGTGATGCCTCCTGAGGATCTTGCCTGTTTAGTTCAAATTATTTACTCCGTCCGGCTTCTACTAACCCGATTGTCTTTTTCAGCACTTGTGTTGCACTAATCCCTGACCCAAGTTTAGGAGACGCGGAGGACAAGGTAAGGAGAAAAGACAACAACATTTCTGTACACATAAATGCCTACTATCTACTTTTAAAACTGAGAAATGCCTTAGTTTGGCGGCTTCCTCTGGCAGCGGCATAAAATGTGGTGGACAAACCGAGTGCAGCGAAAAAAAAGCTGCTCCACGCTGCAGATGATCCGACTGGGCAACCGGGCCGTTGCGGTGGAAAAGAAACCCCAAACGGCCACTGCATGTTGTCGCCCAGGCGAAGGCGCCCCAAAATTTCTCTGCCGGCTGACGACAGCGCTCTCGCGGAACAGACTCACTGGCTAATTTCCTCCAATTCGGAGAGGCTCTTGGCTTTGGCGGTTTCCCGCGGCTGCTCAGTCACTTCCGTAAGTTCATCTGTGGTATGCGCACATATTGAGTGTTCACTTTATACAAAGGGCTGGCGAAAATCCTCCATCTGAACCCTCCAAGAGGGTGCCGGCTGGGCAATGGCACTGTATTATCCCGGACAACGGGTAATGCACTGCTGCTTGCCCCGTCTGCGGTAATACAGTCTCTAGCTAAGGCAGCGGTTTAATTTCTCCCGCTCAAAAGCCGAAGGAAATGAACTACCTGTCATTGGTTGAGGTGCCTGGCGGTTTGGCATAAAACGCAAGTGGGTGGTTCCCCAGGAAAACTAACCAGATTATTTTTCTAAATGGACACAAAAACAACTCGGGCTGGGATATCAGCTGAAACGTCGGTGGAAGGCGTGACTGCTACCACCGGCGGGCACGGAGGGGAGCAGTCCCCTCTACGTGTCGCCAGCGGTCACACCCCTCATTTGACGAGAGCAGGTCAAGTCAGTTGCAATGCTACTGCCACAAAAGCGCAAGGGAAGCTAGGCCGCTCAGGTGCCATAGTCGATACAGACTCGGACCTGGAGAGTGTGCAGCTCTCTAAAAAAGAGGAGGAAAGCCTTCTCCGCTCGCCGAACCCAGGCACCAGCTCCCCGCGCAGGGACGGGCCGAAGCGTTCAAGAGAGGGGATGAAGGCTAAGGCGCAGTACAAGGCTGCCCTACGCATTCAGAGTCGGCTCCAGACAAAAGCCGTCCTATCTCTACAGGAGAAGGCAAAGCTTACCTGGGCTGAGCAAAGGGTCGCAGAGGGCAGGCTGCACTTCGCCAACCTCCCACACATGACATCAACGGGCGGATTCGGCAACAAGGAGGAGGAGTCGCTTGCCAACAAGAGGCAACTCTCGGCCGAGAGCGCCAATAAGGACGCACCGGGGAGCAAGCGGCGACGCGGGCCTAAGGTGGCAGCCCCTCCCCAGAAAGCGAGAAAGTCAGTGAGGTGACCAAACGACACCTGATCGTGGCACTCATTGACAGAAGCGATGACGCAAACCCACATCACTGCGTGGGGGGGAGCCTCGACATAAATGGCAGAGGTTAGTCACTCTTAGACTTTCTACTATCCATTAACCTATGCATAGCAAACGTGGGGGAGGAGCATACCTTCGTAGGTCCCACCTCCTCGAACGTACTAGACTTAACAATTGTAAAGGGACGAAATACTATGGTATCGGAATGTAGAGTCCTTAAGAGACCATCCTTCTTCTCAGATCATAAGTACATACAATTCCAATACGAATTCGACCACTCTCCCAAACCAACCGCTTTCAGGAACCCCCGAAACACTTACTGGGGATAGTTTAAGAAGACGGTCACGACACGACTCGCGACTTGTCCGGGCATAGTAAAATCCGCGAAATACATAGAAAAGTCCCTAAAGACCCTCTCCAAGGAATACTAGATGCGCAACGCGCAGCATGCCCGACATCTAGAGCCAGGAAGAGGACCAAGCCATCCTGGTAGAACAGGAACATCTCGCTTCTACGCAATAGGCCCGGAGAATTTTTCAAAATCGCCAAAGTGGCGAAAAATGATATTGTCAATATGGAATACAAGATCCTCCTCAGGGATTACAAGAAGAATTTACGCAGGGCGCAAAGAAGGTCGTGGAGAAACTTCTGCTCCAATATCGAGACGGCCCCAGAAACGGCTAGACTCCGGAAGTTGCCATCGAGGCAACCTACCATACAGAGTCAGCTCAAGCGCGATGACGGAAAGTGGACTGAGGGCAGCGAAGAGGCCCCAACAGCACTAATACAATCTCACTTCTCAGGATGCCCTGAGGTATCCGATGCCAACAAGCACCAGGACCTCTTTTACTTTACTCAAGACGCTAGAAAAGCTGATGGACATATACATCAGGAACGATGTGGGAAGACTAATGTCAACCAACCCGCACGCTTACACAAAAGGGAAATCAGTGAAAACGGCACTACACTCACTAATAGCCACCATTGAGAAAGCCCTGCACAACAAAGAATATGCTCTCGGAGTGTTTGTGGACATATCCGTAGCATTTAACAACGTTACCACAGATGCTATAAGATCGCCTAGAAGCGGCCAATACGCCCCCCGCATTCAGCATGTGGATAATAAATCTTCTAAGCTGTAGGCGGGTACAATCCGATTGGGGCACCGCCTCCATGGTGAAAGGAGCTCACAGGGGCACGCCGCAAGGCGGGGTCCTGTCACCTCTCCTGTGGAATATGGTGGTGGACGACCTGATCAAAAGATTCGAAAGGAAGGCACCAAAGATAACAGCCTATGCTGAAGACATAAGCATAATTATCACGGGAGTCTGTCCATCGACCTTCACCTTGATTATGGAATCAACACTCAGGGAGATATGTGAGTGGGCGAGTAAAGTCGGACTCAGTATCAACGCGGACAAGACGGACCTCATTCTCTTCACCAAGAGATACAAGGTGCCGCTATGGATCCCCCCGAAAATTAACACAACGAGGCTGACATCGAAAATATAAGTTAATACCTTAAAGCTGACATGGAAGCCCAATGTACTGGAGAGGGTAAAGAAGGCCACCATAGCACATGGGGCCTCTCACCCGCTCTAATGCACTGGGTCTATATATCGGTGGTGCGTCCGACACTGCTGTATGCAGTCTTAGTGTGGTGGCAAGCCTTGGAAAAGAAAACCTATAACAAGCTCCTGGAGAGGACTCAGCGGCAGGCACTGCTCTGCATAATAGGGGCGCTGAGATCAACCCCCACAAAAGCACTCGAAACCATAATCGGAATCGATCCCCTAAATATACACGCGCAACTGATTGCAGGAAAGGCAGCACAACACCTAGTTGCATCAGGGAATATGTCTCTACAAGCATTCGGGCATAGTTCAATTGGTCGAGACATGAGCAGAACATCTGACTACATGATAACCAGAATGTGCCCGGATACAAAAACAACAACCTTCATGGGACCTGACGACTGGAAAACAGGTCAAAACCATGCTCAACACCTCAATATATATACCGACGTCTCCAAGATGGAAGGAGGAGTTGGAGCGGGCATATACTGTACAGACCCTGAAATAAGGCTGTCGTTTAAGCTACGAAGCCAATGCAGCATATTCCAGACGGAAGTATTCGCCATAGAGAAAGCGGTAGAGCTTACGCAGAACATTGATCGCCCATATGAAGCGGTCAACTTGTACATAGACAGTCAGGCGGCGATAAGATCCATGCAATCGTCAGCGGTCAGTTCCAAAAGTGTACTGGCAAGCAGGGAGGCACTAGATATCCTTAGCACGACCATGTCAGTGCGGATATTCTGGATTCCCAGCCACCAGGGCATTGATGGTAACGAGACGGCAGACGAACTTGCAAGGGAAGGCGTCGGACTGCCGAATGAAAGAACAGAAAGCGTTTCGCTCTCCCTAAGAACGCTCGAAAGCAAACTAGAGAGGCGGACCGACCTACGAGCTGCAAGCAGATGGAAGAGAACTTCCACAACCTGCAAAACAGCAAAAGTCATGTGCAAAGAGCGCAAAAAAAGCTTAGCCACTGCGTACTGCATCTTCCAAGGAAAGACTGCAGACTGTTAGTGGGAATTCTCACAGGCACTGCCTAGCTGCGGCACATGCATTACCGACAGCGCCAAATGCCGGAAATGTGATGAATCTGAGGCAACAGAAACCTTGGAGCATCTCATTTGCAAATGTACGGCCCTAACAAGAGCAAGAAAAGACGTACCTGGGCGGTCCGGTTCTGGCATCGCTAGAAGATGCCTCCAAGAAGAAGCCAGGCGAACTACTTGCTTTTGCGAAAAATACGTCAAACCTTAAAGATTTCGAAAACCGCGCGAACACTCTGTAGGTCCATACAGGAACTTTCGGATAGCTAAGGGCCATACTGGCCTATACGCGGCCCCGTGAGGGCCTTCCGATTTAACCTAACCTATCCTAATACAATGCTTTAATGGCCGTTTATAAGCCACACTGCACAAATGCATGGTCAGCATACTCACGCTAACCAAATGAGCGCACATAGCAACTCTCTTAATATATACATTAAATTCACTTTGATTGCTGAGTAACAGCAATATATATATAATATATATAATGAAGCCGCTCCTCTAATGGCGTTACCGGCAGCACAGCTATGCGGGTTAAGGCTAAGAAACATTTGTATAAATAACTGAAGAACTGAAGAAAACAGAAATAATAACTTCATTGGTCATATTTTATACAACTCCTTCAAACAGAAAATTAAATCCGAAATTTAAAATAAAAGGTGCCCTGGCCAGTGATTCCACCACTGCCACGCTGAAACAAACAAAAAATAACTCCTTTTATTTTCGCCTTAACCTTTTCGGCCACCAAAAATTTACGTTTGAATTTTTTTTTTTTTTCAGATGCTAAATCTGCACTAGATCTGCTGCCTGCTCGTTCCCTTTTCTCTTTCTTACTGCCTTTTCCCTGCCTGTCTACACTTACCTATATGGGCTCGTTCCGTTGCCTGAATTCCGCCTTCGATCCCCCGTTCGCGCTCAGGGCAACGATCGGGTTCAAGGGCAACATCCCTTTCTCTTAAAAAGAGCTGGTCGCCACCGTTCCCCTTTTTACCGGTTCGCTCTTGAATACCCTAACCACTAATCCTATCGCTCCTACCCTATCGATATATAGATGTCCCTTTAGCCCATTCCGACTAGAAATGCAACAACATTTTGATTCCGGTCTGCGGTCTGTATGTGTGCATGAGAAGGAGGATTTGGAATATCCCTTATTAGAGCCTTGGCTGGGTTTCCCTTATTTTTTGGTTGACTCCTAAGCAGCTAAATGTTGGTATCTCCGATTTAACCGAATCGCACAATCGGACCATGTCGGTAGCGTATTATTATATAATCTAGCTGTTCCTTAAATCGGGATATTGCAGTGTGATATACTTTGGATGTGAATTAAAATTGTGTTATTTATGTCCTTTCACTACCCAATGACTGCAACAATGCATGTAGAGCAAAGATTTTATCAATAAGACACCTCAAGCCGGATGCAGAGGGTTTTGATACTTGAGGGAGGTCCAAAGTTCAGAAATTGTGTCGAAAAAGATCAAGCATTTATTGTCGTACTCTTTTTTTAGACTAGCCAATGCGTTTTCATAATTTAATTCCCAAATTTGGACGCCTTGACAGTTCCTACAGCATCATTTGTTAGACACGTCAGCAAATGGTTCACTTTTTCTACGTTTGTTAGAGACGTTAATGGTTAAAACCAAAGCCGAAAAATTCACAAAATTATCTTTTTTTTTGACATTATCATTTTTTTTGATTTCCGAAATATTTAAGTGGATCCCGTACGGGTTTTAATTTAATTTAATTTTTATTTAGTTTCCCAATTCAACATACAGTATATGCCAAGAATTATAAATGCACAAATTTTACACATAAAGTGGATTGCTAACAAGTTTTAATTTTTGGCAGTGAATACCTGATTATTAGGCATAAAAAAAAGCTAAGCGGTGCTAAGTTCTCTCGCCCTCGCTATTTTTTCGCTCTCTCTCTCTCCCACTCATCCACGTTGACGGTTCTCTTATTTTGCACAGTGGTCAAAGGTTTGTGAAAATGCCTTTAAATTTAAATTTTGTCTGTGGAGTTAAAAACTGCCAAAAAAATGTTTTGGCAGATCAACCAATTATTTCTTGCTGGCTTTGTAATACGGTTGTACACGCTAAGTGTGTCGACTTGACGGGCCGTATCGCGGATGTAATTTCCAGGAAAATGGGATTACACTACTGTTGCCAGTCCTGTAGAGAGGTTGAGAAGGAAATGAAATCCTTCATGCGCCAGACCAGAAATGGATTTAGTGATCTAATGGTAAAATTTCGCAAAGCGAATGAGTTGTTCACACTCAATTTAATAGTCTGAAGCTATTAAATGAGTCGCAAAAGCGCAAAAAATCTGTTGCTGGTCGGCAGCATCTGTGTGAATCCCAGCAAATACCAAGCCCAATGGTCTTGAGATCGGGAACAATAAAAGATTCGGTAGCCGAATGTACAGAGGTGGAAGTGGCAACTGGTCTCCCTCTTATTTCCGTTTTGTCCGCTGCGGTGCCCTAAACTTTGACGCCGCAGGCTCCCATTGTAAACACTCCCCAGGGCCAGGCCGTATAACCGGCTGTTGGTAACACTGTGTTACCAAAAACCCTCACAGCTGTTCCACCATCGAAAACAATATTTGTTTCGCGGCTTACCCCTGACCTCGCATCGGAAGATGTTCTTGCCTATATTCAAGGCAAAACCCAAGCCGAAAATTTAAAAGTGGAAAAGTTTAAATTTTCTTATATTAGAGACATTTCGTCTTTTAAAATTAGCGTCTCCCCGAACTGCTTTAACACGATTTTTTCTGGTGACTTCTGGCCAGAGCACATTGTAGTTAAAGAATTTGAGGCCAAAACAAAGAAAAAGCGGCCAGAGGGAGTACGGCTCCCTGTACAAACACAAACCGCTAAGACCACTGCAAAGACCAAAAAACTAACCACTTCCTTCCAACTTCCTTCCAGCAAGCTCTCAAAATTGTATTCTGACAGCTTTCCTTTGCATCCCAGGTTATTGTGTTTACTGAAACTTGGATAAAACCAGAGATCTTTAGCTCTGAGATTTTTCCGGGTAAGTACACAATTTATAGAGTTGACCGTCCTGTCCAGCGAGGAGGTGGAGTTTTAATTGCCGTTGAATCCTCCCTTATCTCCGAACTGGTTGGCCTTGACGATGTCACTGACATCGAATTTATCTGTGTGAAACTATCATTTCCAGGTAGTTTTATTTACTTTACATGTTCCTATGTCCCTCTATCGGCTGAAGGGCCTATTTATTGGAAACACCTTTCGGCAATTCGGGTCGTTTCCAAAAGGCTTTCAGATCGAGACCAACTCATAACTCTAGGGGACTTCAATATTCCTGGAGCTCGTTGGTCTTCCGATGGCGTGTCAAATGTTTTCCAGACTGTGGCACAGCACGACCTTATTGATAGCCTGCTTGACATATCTTTGTCTCAAGTTAACCATGTCCACAATTCTTTAAACCGCTTATTGCATCTTTGTTTCGTCTCAGATCCTCTAGGTGTTGATTTAGTCAGAGCTCCTCCAACCTGAAGATCCTTACCATCCTACTTTCGAAGTTACTATCGACACGGGAACGGTTGTAAAGAATAAATCTGTTTGTTAGGCTAATAAAGTTCGCTGTTTTCGGAAAGCCAACTTTCATACGCTGAATAACTTAATATCTGATTGGTCAAATCTGTACATGTGTACTGACATGGCAGTCGCCGTGGACATTTTTTACAGTACCATGAACTCTTTCTTTTTATCCTGTGTTCCGTCTGTCTCCAGTAAGCCACCTTGGTTCAATAAGGAGCTGACACACGTAAAAAATGTGAAGTCTAGGCTTTATAATAAATACAAACTTACTCGTTCTAAAACTGTTCTTTCTAACTATCTTAGTGCTCGGTCGAAATTTACCGTGCTTAACGCTAGGTCTTATAAAAATTATTTAAAATTGTAGGGTTCAGTTCTCACAGGACCCAAAAAAGTTTTATAACTTTGTTAACACACAGCGTAAACCAAACCTTTACCCTTCTTCGCTTTCATTTAAACACTCTTCAGCAAGTTCGGATCAGGCTTTCGCCGATCTTTTTGCTGAGTTTTTCAAAACCGCTTATTCCTCTTCAACCAATCTAAACCAGATAAACCTGATGAACTTTTTTCCAATGGCCAGCTCGAACCTAATTTTCAGTCCTATCTCAGACGAAAGCTCTCTTCGAGTTAAGCCAGTTTACTCACCGGGTCCCGATGGAATACCTGTCTGTGTACTCAGGTACTGTGCCGACGCTCTGTGTAACCCCCTTCTCAAATTGTTTACCTTATCTTAAGAAACATCACAATTTCCCCTTATTTGGAAGGAATCATTTATAATTCCTCTCCACAAAAAATGTAGCAAATCGGATGCTGGTAACTATAGAGGAATCTCTAAGTTGTCGGCAATTCCAAAACTTTTCGAGAATGTAATCACTCCTCATCTGCAGCATTTATGCAAGTCCGTAATTTCTCCATGTCAGCATGGATTTATGAGGCGAACATCGATCACTACAAATCTTTTGAAACTAACCTCTTTCGTTATTAGGGGTTTCCAACGTAACCACCAAACTTATGTTATTTACACAGACTTTAGTAAAGCTTTTGACTCAGTTAATCATTTTCTTCTTGTAAGGAAGTTCGATTTAATGGGGTTTCCGGCTGATCTTCTTAATTGGTTTCAGAGTTATTTGAGTGACAGGACTCAAAAGGTTCTATTTAAGAATGCTCTATCCAACTCCCTAAGTGTCACATCTGGCGTCCCACAAGGCAGCCATCTCGGCCCACTGCTATTTACATTGTTTATCAATGACCTTCCGCTAGTTCTAACCAACTCAAGAGTACTTATGTACGCTGACGATGTTAAACTATGCCTGCAGTATAAGGACAGCTCATGCCAGTCAGACTTACAATCAGATCTTAACAACTTTCAAGCATGGTGTCGTGCTAACTTATTACATCTCAACATATCTAAATGCAAACTGATGACATTCTCACGTGTCACTCCCCAGTATGCAACATATATGCTTAATGATTGCGCTTTGGAAAGAATCACCTTGTTGATGATCTAGGTGTTCGTCTAGATCCTAAGCTTTCGTTTTCAGATCATATTTCGTGCATGGTTAACAAGTCCAAAGGCGTGTTGGGATTTTTTAAAAGGTGGTCGAAGGAATTTGATTCTCCTTATATAACGAAGACTCTCTTTTCTTCGCTAGTTTGTCCTATTTTGGAGTTCGGTTCTTGTGTTTAGAGTCTTTAATTTGGAGTTCATATCAACCGCATTGAATCCGTTCAAAAAACTTTCTGCTTTTGAGGTACATGAACCCTTTAGGGTCTTATGTACCGATTACAACCGCCTCTTTGACTGTATAGAGGGCAGTGACAGCCTCCCTCGCATTAAAACTATATTGCTAGTAGAATTAGCTCGTAATAATACATGAACCTAAAACTAAAATTTCCTCGTAGTTTCGTTTTATTTTCTTCTCACGGGTCTAGAACGTGATAGTGCCGTACGTCACACTGTTGCGCCCCTCGGTCGGTTAGGCGGGAGGTGGTCGTGAACCCCCGGGCATTAAAAAAAAAAAAAAAAAATCCAATCACTTTCCTTCGTTTCCAGTCCAATCGCCGAATCCAAATAATTCGCCGAACTCCACCAGCAAATATATACAAAAAAAAACAGATCAAGTGCCGAGACGAGAAAAATGCACTATTTTTGTTTGTCTTTTCACACTCGAAAACTAGAAAATTGCAAGTCGTAGTTCCTGTTTGGGCGCCAGGGAAAGTCCCGTAGAAAATTTGTTAAAAAACGGGACTGGCGACTAGCAGTCTAGCTGGGGAATTTCCCTGGCGAAACGAAAAAGAAGACAATAGTTCGATGTCCAAGATTTTGTTGCGCGACTTCAATTTAGCGACTCTTTTTGCCGAGCAGCTTCCGAACATTTACAGCGCAACGAAAGGGAAAGCTTATCAGTTGCGCTCAAGCTAGCGCATAGGAGAGTGGGTTTTGGTCTAACACTAATAAACTTTTTACAAATTATTTACAGTTCATCTTCATTACATTTTAGTATTTATTATAACTTATATTTAACAATAAACCTACTGCTCCAATATAGGGAAAAAACCTCAAACGCCCTGGTTAACAACATTTTTGCGCTGGTCGCTTTTTAAAGGAAACATCCATGAAACCACAAATCAAATAAAGTCCGAAGACCATTTCCGAGCTGTGCCTAAGTACCTTGAAGAAACAAATAAGAACTTCTACACCTATCAACTAAAAAGCAGCAAGGGACTACAATTTGTACCAGAGGGAATCGAGCCTGAAGTCGCCCCCTCTGATATTCAAGAAGCACTTAAAACCAAGAGCTTTTGTGCAAAAATGTTAACAACATAATAAACCGAAACAAAAAGCCGTTACCACTCTTTAAAGTCGAGCTCCAGACAGATAGCAAAGTCCTAAAGAAAAACGAAGTGCACCCGATCTACAATCTGCAGCTCTTACTGGATCGAAGGATCAACGTAGAAAAAACCACACAAACGCAACGGCAATGTGCCCTGTACAATGCGCAAACTGCCTGGAGTTTGGACACACCAAGACGTACTGTACACTTCGGTCAGTCTGCGTAGTCTGCGGAGACTTCCACAACTCCCTTAACTGCCCCGAGAGCAAAGAAGACGTCCAAAGAAAAAAATGTGGCAACTGTGGAGGAAAACATACGGCAAACTACAGAAGCTGTGCAATCTACAAGGAACTGAAGAGTCGCATGCGACAAGCGACAGCTACTCGTCAACAAATTACGCAAAATGAGTTTTATAATTCAAAAAGTACGCCATTCATTTATTTCGCCAAGATAGCCAGATCATCATTCGGTCTGCTAACTACACTACGAACAGGCATTGAAAATCCACTTCAGCCACACTCAGAAAACGGTCAGCAGAGCCCAGGCAGCCGCAAAGTAATTTGGAAACCATTATGTTTACTATGTAACAAAGTATGATGGAACTCATGTCATTTATAATAATAACTCAATTCCTAAATGTTAATCACATCGAGGCCATGCTTGTTAAAACGCAACTCACAGGGCGAAAAAACTTCCCTATAAGAGGGTATACCTTCTAACGCCCAGATCATCCGAATGGCAAAGCCCACGGCGGAACCGGCATAATAATTCGAGAATTCATAAGACACCACTTTCACCAAAGGATTACAACAAATTACTTGCAAGCCACGTCCATAAAAGTGCAGTTAGAAAACGGAAACCTTTGCATTGCCGCTGTCTACTGCCCACCTCGCTTTACTATCTCTGTAGCGATGGACTCCGCGGTTTCCCAGACAAGTGAAAAGACGGAGTGTCGAGTGGTTGTGGCTCTTCTTGGAGAAACTTTATTTTAGCTAATTGGTTGAATATAAGTCGTGTATAAAACAAATCGTCCGTTCCAAGTAGGTGGAAAAAGAGGAGTGAAAGAAACATGTGGCCAGCGGTCCCTCAAGGGAAAAAAACTCCTCTTCGAAGAGGGAGCGGGTGGATTCCGTATTCCACTTTTGGGACGTCTGGAACTGGCACACGAACTTGGCGTAAACATCCCGCCCGCCTTGCAATGTCCTAGATTGCAAAGAAGGCCGATCTGCGTAAATGAGTGTAGGTGCTTGACAGCATCTATCCTAGCACAATGCTCTGTGCTACCAAGTGCCCGTTTTGGCTCGGCATGACTCCTGGTTGGATCAGTTTTGGGTATACATCCGCACCTAGCACAACGGATGTCCCAGCCGGCCTGTAGAAACTGGGGTCCGCCAGGACGATGTTGGTAAACACCGTTCTCGCGGAGTCAGGCAGCTCTCGGGCAGGAGTCCGCATTCGAAGCTGTCCCTCGAAGTGAAACACCACCTCAATCCGTGGCGTTTCCGTGTAAATCGGGAGGAGCGTAGCTCTGCATACTCTCTCATCGCCAACTCCCAGGATAGGGAGACCCATGGCTTCGCCCAGCGGCCCGTCAATGCGGCTCAGGGTCGAGCACGCATCGACCATGGCCCGCACATCGAAACGTTTAGCCCCGATGTCGAACCGTAGGT
>VNJU01003288.1:0-108908 GCA_008042675.1 Drosophila seguyi
TTTTCCGATCGGTCCTATGGAAGCTATATGATATACTTGTCCGATTTTGATAAAATTAAAACCGAAATTTTAAAATATAACCAAATGGTCAGATCTAAAATTTTATGCAAATATCTTAAAAATTGGTTAAGTTATAATTTTTTTCATTAAAATTTACCGATCGTTCCTATGACAGCTATATGATATAGCAGTCCGATCCGGCCCGTTCCGACTTATATAGTAGTGAGAGCATATAGAAGACTATCTGCAAAGTTTCATTCAGATAGCTTCAAAACTGAGAGACTAGTTTGCGTAGAAACGGACGGACAGACGGACAGACGGACAGACGGACAGACGGACAGACGGACAGACGGACAGACGGACAGACGGACATGGCTAGATCGACTCGGCTGTTGATGCTGATCAAGAATATATATACTTTTTAGGGTCGGAAATGTCTCCTTCACTGCGTTGCAAACTTCTGACTAAAATTATAATACCCTGCAAGGGTATAAAAATTAAGAATGCCAAAGCAAAAGGGAGCAAGTCCGCGACACGAGAATGTAGCCATTACTTACGCAACTTCTGCACTGACCATTTGACAACCTGAGGTCCAAAACAAAACATAAAAAAAGGTTAAAAAAAAGTGTTGATACTTAAGATTTGTTGCGACACGCAGATCATACACAGCACGCGCTTGCGAAAGAGGCGAAAAAAACAAATAAAGACGCTTGAAGTTGTGGACTTTTGGCAGTAAGTTTGCACTGAGCCATAATTACGAAAACGTGCCACGGCTCGCAGCCTCGCCGGATCGAATCTCTTCCTAGAATTGGCCAGTTTAGAACCCAGGCGCGTTTCGTTGGTCACTAATCGAAGTTTAGTTGGCCCAATCACTCACTGGAATGTCTACTCAGGGAAAATGATCTCAAAATGTTTTGTTCACTTAAAGGAAAAATTTACATAATATAGAGATGATCTGAGGGATGTCAATTCTATTTTAAAAATCATTTTATTATTAGCCCATAATCCAATATTTTATATAATGAAAAATACTCATTAGAAAGCACTGTGATGAATTTTTGTAATAAGCTTTTTTTAAAGGCAAGAAAGACAGATTATTCAGCATTAATCAAAATAAAATATATTAAAATGTTTATTTTCTAAAAATATTTTGATTTCATTTTTATAATATGATTAGAATATTCAAATTATTCTTCAAGTGCATTAAAACAGAGCTCGTCAACTTCAATGAGCAAACAAAGTGGAACACACACGCGCAGGAACTATTTACATATTATTGATATATGAGGTATTTTATCTGCTCTGTCGGGGGGAAATCCAGCACGACTCCCGAGGGTGCTGTGCTGGGCTCCCATTCCCACACCCATTCCCGATCCGATTCCATTTCGATACCCACCTGTTTGTCAGTTACCAGGTCCGCTGGCTGCATTATCTCATTAGGAATATCTCATGGCGGCGGCGGCGTTTCTAACATCAATCAAACGCCCACACAAGCTCTGGCTCATTCCATTCAGCTAATTGACAGAACGTCAGCTGCAAATTAAATGACGGAAAATAGCAGTTACAGTGGATATCGTCGTTTAAAGGAGCCTTAAATTTAAAGGTAAATAAGTTACCGCTAATAAATTATAAATAGTTTTCAAAGAAAATATTTACAGATTACTCTACACGAAACCACAATAAAATGTTATATTATTTTGAATGATGATTATTTAACTATAATTAAGGTAGATAGAAAAAAATTAGTATTTTCTATTTTTTAATTTATTTTTAAGTACTATAAACTTATGCTTTAAACATAGGAAAATCCCAGTAAAATATCAAGTTTAATGGTTAAAATTATACCATAAATAAAGCGTAAATTAAATTTGAATAACTAAAGCCTTGTCGCTTTTTAAATCCAATCATTGTGTCCCAACTTATAGTGGGTATTAATATAATTCACGGAAATATACCAAACACCTTTTAATGGCCCAAAAAGAATACCAATCACAGATCAGATCACAATCTGAAACGCCAAAGGTGCTGGTGGTGCTCCAATTGGCTAATTTGGGATGCAAATCGGATCTAGGCAAACATTAGGGTTGCCAATAGAAATGCCAGAGTGTGGACCATTATCCATATATATCCACATGCTGTGTGAATAATAGTACGGAGTGTGCTGGGAATGTCGCCGCGAATTCCGCGAAGCGGAATACAATCAAATGGAACAAAAGTGGAAAAAAAATATATAATAAAATTATAAACCACAATGAAGCGTGTGAATTCAGCTGCAGTCGCGTGGCCTACGACAGACTATGACAGAAGCTCGGCGCGTGTGCCTCCGAGGGGTTGGGATGGGGGATAGAGTGACTCTGTGGGTTCAGAGTGGGGCCCGTCCGGACCTGGCTTGCCCCGGCAACACCTGCCCGCCGCCTCGAACAGCATCTCCGACTGGTTTTGTCTCAGCGCTATTTGCTTTATTCCCCTACCTTTATTTATGATTATTTTTAACTCTTTCTGCTTTGGCAAACACGCGCTCGTTGGCTAATTTTTCTTGTATGGGAGCTTGCTTTCTTTTTCGCGGCGGGGGAATTCCAGAAACCTTTGAATGCGGTCTGGGTCCCCTTCGACGGGTTTTGGCCTGGCTAACATTTTAATGCCAAACGGCCAGACAAGCGACGACGGATGGCACCGACCCGACACACTGCAAATTCTAATTAATGACAGTTTTAGACATTTTTGCGCTAGACGGCGCCAAAGACAAAGCCACAAAAAAAGAAGATATAAAACCGATTCGAAAAACAGCATCCAAAAAATCCACGTCTCTCTGTGTGGTGTGTCTGTGTTTTGGTCGTAGATTTTTGGGGCCGCAGGGCATGTCTGGCCGAAAATATGCTGAAAGAAGCACGGCAACGGATCGGATGATCGTGTTATATAAAGAAGGGTTCGGAATAATGATCAACATGCGGATTCTAAGTATGACACCGCCTTGGTGCTGACAGATGAACAATGTATCAATCATGTATCTTTAAGATATAAGCCTTTTAGAGTCAATTTGGATAAAATTCAACAAAAGCTTAAAGTAATGTTATAGCACATTTCAAGAAGATGTTGCTGTAAAAAAGTAATTAATACGGAGTCCACATTGTTGAAAATTATTACATTTTATTAATGTGCTTATCAATTTCGCACCTTTTAATCTAAACAAGGGAAAATATTGAAATCGTTAATGGTTTGTATTTATTTAAAATACTTATTTGCCTAAGGCTGTTAATCAACTCTTATCGTAGAATGAATATATACACATTTGTTTTTGTATACATTATTTATTCTTACATTATTCTTCAAGATTTGTAGATGTTTATTAAGCATAACAATCGATTTATAATTAATATATGTACGCATGCAAACATATGGAGATAAAAATGTCAAAGAGCAGTTTAATAATTATATAAATCCACAGAGAATGCAGCTGATTAACTACCCTTAGTGTCTCATTCCTTATTTATATTCTTAGCTTTAATATATATTTTATAAGGGAATCTTTAAATGTAAAATCTTCTTAGAATCCACCCCAGTTCCGTGTTACAAGCCCCAGTTCCGTATTGCATTCCCCAAACTAAATCACGGCATTGCTCAGCCACAGATTCTGAGAACAGTCGGAGATCAGCCCCACATCCTGCAGTCTACGATCAGCGATCACCGATCGGCAAGAATGCCAGTCATGGAACCCAATGGGAGTCACTGGGATGACTCACCCACACCCAGTTGGACATTGGGCTGGCGTCATTAAAGTGGGCGGTGGTCGGTGATCAGACCGGTCGGTCGGTGGGTGGGCCGTGGGAGAGTCGTACGGCAAGGACGTTGCGTCAGCGTTCCACGGTGACGTTGTCGGTGTACTTTGCCCCTAAAACTGATCGCTTGCCGCCTCAGTCTCTGACGCTGTCTCTGACAGGTTCTGGTGCTGGTTGCCGCCGTTCCAGCGGTTTCGACGGGTAACTACATCGTCGTACCCGCTCCGTCGGCTGATAAGCTGTTTACGACGTCTTGGCTTGGGCCGTGGCAGACAATCAGTCATACTACCCTGTACTATACTATATAGTCGTATAACTGTCGCAGGCGGTCGGCGGCTTATCGGAGTACTCACTGTGCGAGGAATCAAATGGTGAAATACTCGACTCCGCACTGCAGCGCACGTAGACGCCGTCGGCTGCGGCACTGGAAGAAAATGGTTAAGGGAAATATATGTGGGAAATAGTATAAGTATAGGAAAATATAGAAGATTGATAGAAAAGATTTAAAGATATATACTCTATAAACAATGCTACACTCGTCTCTTAACAGGAAACAATATATGTACAATGAGGTTTATACTCGAGTCTCGTTGTATGTTTCATGTGTGTATTAATTCAAGCAAAAATGTTCTTTTTTTTTCTTAAAAAAAAAAATAACCTCACAAATTTTACCAAAAATGCTTTCTTCAGTGTACTTCTGGACCCCGACGAGTAGTACGTGTTGCGGTGCATGGGACTCGCGGGGCCTTATCTGGGTCCCAGGCCGACTTTAGTCAGCGACTAAGGGCTAGGCCAACACTTGTGCTTTCAATGTTTCTATGTGGGTCACATCGCTCGACTTTCGATTAAAGACTTTGACGTCAGCAGCAGCCGCCGGGTGCCGGGTGCCGGGTGCCTGGTGCCGGAACTTGAGGTGCTGGAATATCAGCCTCCAGATCGTACGATGCATGCAATCGGCATGATTTCGACTTGGTAGCCAAGTCTGGTAAAGCACGGTACTGGGTATAGATTCCCACCCATTCTGGAAAAAAAGTCATACCAATCGCAGATCTAATCGGTCGGCCCCCGTAAAGAATTTCCTTTTTTTTGGGGCTCGACTCATTTCCGGATGGTAATACTATATCGGAATATGAAATATGTGCTGAATGTGATAGCTAAAATTAAAGAAAAAACTACCATTAATTAGAAATCGATAATGCTTAGTTTTGTGACCTTAAAAGGAGCTCCTTTAGCGGAACTACGTAATTGCCTTATCTGTCATTCAGTCGGTTATTTACAAATTCCAATCAGTAATCAAGGGAAATGTCTTATAAAAATGTTTAGGAAATCAACCGAAATAGAGCCTTTTCATTTAGGTTTGACGAAAAAGTGGAAATTGTTAAGTTCCGGCGACAGTTTTATTCTATCTGATTATGACATAGTGAAGAATATAAATACCTGATTTATAGTAAATAGTTTTACTTCTAAAATATTAAGCTTTAAAGTGTGTGTTCGAAGCCTTGTGGCTCTTGTTACCTTTTCACTTCTCCAAAATTTAAAAATAAAAATAATATATTTAGCTTAAAAGAATCTCCGCCTTCAATTTCTAACAAAAAACAAATTTGATTTCATATTGAAAATTGGAAAACAAAGACATCAAATATAATGCCACTTATAGATTTAGGTAATTAAGGAACTACTGATGTTACTTAGACCACAAAATGTAATACTATCCACTTGCTTAGCCACACAATATCTTTTTCATTGGAATCAACCCAAAGTAGCTTGGCTTATTCAGCCTGATTAGAATGTCATTATGACACATCGACCTGCACGTGGCCCATCTAAATATAGGCCAATCTTGGCGACAGAGCGGAAAGAACTTAAAATACCTCAGGACAGTCCAGACAGAGAGATTCACACTGATATGGAAATTTTTGTCGGCCGCTAATTGTGACATCTAAATCAAATGTTATCAGGTGTTAAGTTAAAAGTCGTAAAGCTTGTAAATACGCTGAAGTGGGTCTATCTAGTGATAGCAAATGGGGCTCTCCGCGGGGTCCAAGAAACTGTCCGTAGTTTTCCATGGCGTCCGAATCGGAGTCGGGGCTGCAACAAAAAATCTTCCGCTCTAGGCGGAGCCCAAGGGTGTGAATTGTCAACAATAGTGGCACATTATGGACAGACGGTGGCCCTTTTCATGATTAACCCCCCCGTGGCCGACGGCTACTGGAAAGCCAGACTTGGGACTTGCGTCACTCTCGACCACGATATCTCCGGCTGAGCCCAAGGCGCTAAGTTTGCGGTTAAGCCTCGCGATCGATTTATTTTTGGCTTTCGCGCCATAGATTGATTGTGCCCACAAGAAAAACAATGTGACTTTATAAATAAATAAACAGTGCCAAAAATATCACAGAAATAACAAAAGAGTTTCGGTCTGAAGATTGATGACATTGTTGTTGCCATTGGACGGCTGCTTTCCTGAGCTTCGTTTCATTTGTTACTCATTTGGATGCCCGAGTTCGAGTCCGAGTCGATGAAATAACGCCAAAGCGTGCCCCCAGTCAAGTTATTTTTATTGTTAATTAATACCTTTTATTTTTATGTGCACGGAAAACACTAGAAATCCACATACTCGTATACATAAGCCGCAATATATGCTAAGCTAAGCCAAGATCTCCGGGCTCTATGGTCGGACCTCGAATTTGCATTTCAAATTTGCACCCAGAAATAAGCAGACGGAGGAAAAAGTCACCTTGCCAGGAATTTCGCTGATGGCCAGCAACAAAAATACTTAAAAAATTAAGAAAAAAGGTTAAAACCATAACTCAAGCAACAATAACTGAATATCGGGCAAATGTGCTATCCTTTATAGGCTGAAATATAGGAGTATATTAAACAATGAACTCTTCAAAATATATATTATATGTACATTTATTTTATAAATTATTTATGAAAACAATACATAAAAACTCCCCAAAGAACCTAGTCGTATTTCCCCTACAAATCTCCCTCTGAACAAAACTGTTTCGGGTTTATCTCTTGTTTGGTTTATTTGTTAACTTGTCTGCTATTTGCTTTTTATTCAACTTTTTATACTTTTTTCTGGCGAAACCGTGTTCGACAATTGGACACCCAATTCGGTGTCAGTGCCAGAGTTACGACCCACAGAACCACTCCGGCTGACGCACCTGGAATTCCCCATAAATCAGTCGCAAATAACTAGAAGCAGCTTGTTTGTTCGCTTATTTGTTTGAATATTTTGTTTATTTTCGGTTGTGTTCGTTGAGTTGTTGTTTTTTCCGCGACCGGGAATTATACAGTAGCCCTACACCATGGTAAGGTCGAATCATAAAACAACAACAGAAATCGGCGACAGTGTCGGCGGGAGATAGACAGGGGATAGCTATGGACAGGTTGGGGTATCATTTGTTGATTTATAATTGGCTGCGACCGTACACTGGCTTCATATTAATTACTATTATTATGTATGGAAATATCCAGATGGAATCGAGCTTATATTTCGGTAGTCAAATTATAGTGGCGTGATTATTCCCTGATGATTAAATTGATTTTCAATTCTGGCGATTTAAAAAAATATAAGAATTTATAATTAATTAAGAGTTCCAAGAATCGGGCTTCTGGTTAGCATGCTGTTCTTTTTTAACTGAAAACAAAACTTTTTCTGACAATTTGTCTATATTTATTTATGTTATAATATTATTTATACTTTGTTTAGGGATTAATTCAAATTAATGATAGGTTTTATTTTTTTATATTTTACAAAATACAAAAGCAAAAGTTATCGTACCATTGAAAATACATACGTACATATGTATATTCCAATGTACCATTAAATTTTTTATAATAATTGTATTTGATTTTATTAAGGTATTGTAACTATAATACAGGTGGAAACATAAAAAGTGTAACTATTACTCTAATTTCTTTGTATTCTTGTGACCAATACCATTTCTCCAATTCCTATTACTTATTCTTTTCTTTTCCCAAACCGTATAATAGACTCAAATTAAGACGCACAAAATTGGTAATAACTTTTCACATTATGGCCATTGCTTTCGCCTTTTGTTATTGACAATTGAACAAGCTAACAATGTTTTTTAACGACGTTCAAGGTCGGCCAAGGTCGTTATAATCGTGCAAGCCCAATATTTTGGCTCGTCCAATGACCCAGTTGATCGCCGCTGGCTCCGATCGGGTTTTGCTTTTCGGGGTGTGCACCAAATCAAAATCAAAACAAGGGAATCAGAAACAGTAAATAGCCATTCCGATGGCTCACGCGGCGTATGCGCAATAAAGTCACTAAATGCGACCAAACCCAGCGGCGCACACAGAAGGCGCGTTCATTGTACACATAAGCGTATGCAGCGAAAACAATTGAAGCCATGGCATGTGCGGCTCCATGTCTGGCGCTCAGCCGGAACTTTGTCAGTACATCACAAAAATAAGGAAAATAAATAAAATAATACAGGCGAGAAAGGCGGCAAGCCGAAGATTTCATACCCTTAAAGGAAATAGTTTTAAGAAAATTGCTTTAAAAATCTATTAAATTATGAGTTTGAATGTGATTATAGAAAAGTATTCTCAATATTATAATAAGAGGATTATATGTTGAAATATTAAGAGTTTTACTAAGCAATTAGTTTAATAGTATTAACTTTTAACTCATTCTACTTTCTTAATCTATTTTTTTAAATTGTCGACCCAAAAGCGGCCAAAAGATACTGTCAGTGCTAATATACCCTCTCTGCAAGGGTAAAACGATAAACTCAGCTTGAGCTGCGCTATCTGGGAATGGAACTGGGGGACTGTGAATGGGACTGGAACCGAAACTGTGACTGTGACTGGATCCGCTGCGGTGCGGGTGTTTTGTGTCGCATCGAGGGGTGTCCCAGGGGCTTCTGGGGTTTCGAAGGGGGGGCTTCGACAGATTGCAGCTTCAAAACCGAAACAGCTTTGTTTGGCTCTGTTGTTTTTTGCCGCTTTGTTTTTGTCTGTGACGCCGCCGAACTTGAACTGCGATATATTCAAGGCCAAATTATGTCGATACACCCAAAAGGCAGGGGGTGCTATTTATGAATATTTGCTCGGGTGTGTTGTTCGAGCGAATCGGAGGCAATAGGGGTGGTTTATAGATATGAACTATCAAGAATTACGCAAGGTCAATGGTGGGTCTATAAAGCCAATTTCTTAGAATTAGAATCTGAATCTAACCATTTTCCCTTAAATTTTTATATTTTAATTTATCTATAATATTCTTTATATTTTTATATATTGCTTATTCAAAATTTTGTTAAATATTAACCTACCTTTAAAAGAGGTTTGTGCAAGTGCAGAATGCAAAAACTAATTAACTTACACTCATATTTCTGATAAAAAAACGATTTGTTCCAGGAATTTTCAGAGAATTCGTTGGTTTTCTTGGAAAGTAATCTGCTATTACATTTCCGTTATAGTTACAAACGATTCTTCCAGAAGAACCTTCTTATCGAGGCCTGTGGACGATCGCAATTACTACTGCACCTTACCAGTTACACACAAAACAAAAGTTACATGATATAAATATTCATTTAACTAATGTTTTTGCCACTACTTTTTAGAGGTACATTTATTTTTTTTTCGATTTTTTATAGTGGATCATATTGTGTGTTTATCTTTTGCCCGAATTCTTTGAAGGTAGTCAGGCCTACCTGCAGCTCATCTCCTTTGATGACCAGGCTAGTAAGGCGCCTCTGGGTGTTAGTCCCCGGGGCTTTGGACTCCGTTAATCCGGCGACCTGACGCAATCGTCGGACGACTCGACGAGGCGCAGTTAACACCTAGACTAGACCAGACTGGCTGAAACCGCGGAGCCCGCGAAGGTGATCCACTGATCAGGTGGACAAGTGATCGGTGATCAGTGGCCAGTGGCCACCGCCGACTGGGTGATCGACGGTGCTAATTACTCTTAAGCCAGACGGAGATTGGCCGACTGACGCATCTCGCCATTGGCATTGCGAAAACTTGCATAATCATCGCGAGATCGGTGTGTCGCGTGATCGTCCGCTTAAGCCGCTGTTGTCAGGCCGGCCGGGGTGGGATTTTCGAGTTCGGATCCCATATCTGCGATGCGGAATCTGGAGCCCCGTAGCCCCGTAGGCTTCCAGCGAAAAAGGCTAATCCTTCACGCCGTGTGCGGGGAATTAGGAATTCGCTAACCGCAATGATTGTGTTAGGCAGCGACGCGTCGTCGTTTAAATGTGATAATCGATTTATATTGCATTCATTATCATCCCTCAATTTTCGGACTAGGCGCTCTACCCCAGAAACTTTCCACACTTTAACTAATACACTGCAAAAAAATCAAAGTTCATGCCTTCAACGGTTCAGCATAACAGCATAACATAACATAACATAAAAATAAATGGCAATGATTAACTTCACGATATATATTTCAATGATTATATTTGCCTAAAATTAATTCATTAAAATTAAAAATGATTTTTCTTAAGTGTAGTTAAATATATTATGACGCACACAAAATTGATATAAAAAGTTTTCGAATATTGAAAATGAATTAATTAGAACTTGCCACTTAATGTATATAAAAAGAATTTCTTTATTTCCTAAATTTTCAAATAATTATCAACAGTGTTATAATTTTTTATGAAGTCTGTGTATTAAGCAAATAAATGTATCTTAATGATTAGTGAGTAAAAAATATGTCGCCAATAAAACTAAATGTAATCAACAATTTGCTTATTTTCAATGAAATAAATGATAGAAATACACATATATTTGGCTCCGTTTGTAGTTAAATAATTAATAAATATATAAGTAATACAAACATGTATATTATATTTTTTACAAAATTTAAGTTAGCTCATAATCACATATAAAGTAATATCGTAGTTCTATATATAAGTTCTATCACTTTGACTACATTATGCTTCATTGATTAAAGCTCTTTGGTGACATTGCTCACTGCTGTCACATGTATTTATCTCCCTTCTTGAACTGACTTTAGATTAGATTGACCGTCACATTTTTTCGGGTGTACTGATACCCACTTGCACAGATATACAGATATACTGGCCACACGCTCCGCATATCGGCGCGTGCTCCGTCAATGTATCTCCGAGATTGCATGTCCGATGTACGAATTTCGAGTTGCGAGTTATAGGTAGATATTCGTACGTATGTATATATCTCGTGAGACTCCGGACTCGGACTCGGACTCAGATTTCAGTCACAAGTCGGCGACGTCACAGTCACACGCACACTGCCAGGGATCTTTTGAATTTTGTTTGGCGAGTCGCTAATTCCGAGTGCTAATAAGCATTTAGAGACATCGTTAGTTAGTACGTGGCAGTCGGCGAGTGGGTCTTTTCCGGCCAACCGCCGCCGATTCGATTTTCGATTATGATTGATTGCCCGAAATCAGGCAAATCACCAAATCACCGGATACCCTAGCTCCCCATCGATCTCAGGCAGCCCCCAGTCATAGTCGTATTTTCTGTGTAATGCGTCACACTGAACCGCTCAAGTTATTCGCACATTTGCCATGCACCTTCTCAACTGATCCCCAGGTTAATATCGGGTATTTCCCCAATTATTCGGCAAGTGTCTCCCCACTCATGGAGCAGTCTCCGTCTGTGCCAATTAATCTCTGGCACTCCGGCAATGTCAGCGGGTTCAATATACAAATTCTACCCAAGAATGCCAGCGGCGGGGCGTTCCACAAATTGACGGGTTAGTAAAAAAAATAACAAAATAAAAAGTCTCCGACAATGTCAATGTCATTTTGCTGCTGCTATCACCAGGAATATTTCCCCTATCTGTGACACCCGAAAACGTCAAACGGACGAATTTCATCACATTTTTAGCGTGGTCCATGAGTCATTTTATACGGGAATCCAAGGTGCCAGTGGGTGGAACATGGCCAGATTGATGTTATTTGAAGGGTATCGGTCATGGGATGATTTCACGTTTTCTCAAAAGCGTTTATCTTATCGAGAAATGGGCTTACTTTCCTATGGGATACCAAAGAACACGGGATATTTTCTAAGGAACAGAGGTACATTTTCGGGCAATAAGTTTTAAAAAGGTTATAGGAATTTAATACTATGAACTTATTTAAATATAATAAATATTTGAGCTTATAATACAATCCATAAATATTTAAAGTACATATTATCACGAATTTAGCCAACAATTGTATTTAAATAGCATAAAAATCAATTATTCGCCAACTTTCGCATTTATATAAACGCCATAAAAATTCGGTGGCAACGTACTGATTTATTATACCCCTATTTTTGCCTTGTTCCCCAAATAATTTCAGTTGTCAAAGTCGACAAGCCTTATCGTTAAGCACCATCCGTTTCGGACATCGCGGACTTTGCATGGTGGGATTTCCATTACTCATCCGCCATAGGGTACATGTGCTCACTGAGGCACTGGCACTTGAACTTTATTTAAAGTGTCCATCGTTAAGTTTCATATGCGACCTGTTAGTGCAGAAAGGTAGCCGTTAGGTGGCAACCTGGCTTTTTACGATCTTCACACCTTGCCACTAGGGGACAGCGGCGCGCTTCAAAACGAAAGTTGAACGAAAAAATATAACAAGCGGTTTTTCCCGACACGGCTTTTCCCAAATAGTTATTGATAGCGAAAATGTAAGCCACGTGCTCCAGTGAAATAATTGATGAACTGGTGGCATTGGGCCAAGGGACACGAGGCGGTGGAGAAGCTCGGTTAATGGGCTAAAAGATAATTAGCTTTAAATTTGTGGACAAAAATTAATGAAAACAAAGGGTTTGTATAGGTGAAGAAATGTATAAATTAGAAAGAAACATACCCTTAAAATATACAGAAGTTTTTTGATTAGCAAAAAACTGGATAATGCCCAAATACTCAGCTAGTTTTACAGCAAAATTATAAAAAATAATAATATGCGAAGTAACTATACAATATTAATCACAGATTTTTTTTCTTATCTTGACATAGTCACTTGTTTTATATAGAATACAGGCATTTGTCCTGTAAATTAATACTTTTTTCACTTATCATTGCAGGTGTAATATATGACTCCTCGCATCATTTAAATGTGGGCCATTAGGTGACTCACTGGTTGAATATCGCATCGGCATCGACCCAATAAATGGCTAATGATAGTGTCATTGTCAACACACTCGCTGAAGTTCAAGTACCCGCCCGCCATGAAAGTGAAACACCGGATGGTGAAGGTATCCCGAAGTTGGCCAGTCACGTTTGGAGGAACGCGAGCCTCGTCGCTTGGCGTACTATGGATATATATCGTAGGTATATATGCATGGTTAGGATGGGGATGGCGACATGGCGGGTCCAGTAATCCCGGCACGCTCCAAATGTCGAGTGACGCCCGAAAGACAAACTTGAAGAAGCGACGCGAAATTGGCGCCGCACACGGCCAGGCACGGGACAAAAAGTCACTTAGCCCGGCTGATTAGCGGGGCAATCAATCAGAGGTAGTGGGGTGGTGTGCAAAACCGAAGGGGGGTGGGGCCGAGGCTGCCCAAAAAAACAACCTGCCCGCGCCCCTTAAAAACTAACACAAAACTGTTGATCCATTAACACATTGAGCGCCGGCCGACGCAGGAGGAGGCGTGTGCTCGCCAGCGGGCTAATAGTGGCTACACACAGCCGCGCACGCTGCAGTGGAATATTCCCACAGTTGCGTCAACGTCAATGCTCGCTCGGCTGTTTGGCGATTTCAATCAAAAAACGCCGCGCAAATAAATCACAACAAAAATGTGCCAAGTCAACACAGCACAGCGGCAGCTATCGGAATAACAGACAGAAGAAAAAAAGCTGGTAACTGGTAAACGCCGCGGCGAATGGCAAAAAGACTCTTCCAATACCCCTGAAAGCGCAAGACCCCACAGCCCCACCCACTTTAGGGGACACACGAAAAAATACAGTAGTATTTAGACCTTTGGCAAAAACAATATAGTATTGATTAGCAAAGATTATACACAATTAGATATTATTATAAACTAAATTTATATTCGGAAACTTGTTTTCAGTTACAATGACTTTTTCTTTTTGAACTCAAAAAACACTCTACCATTTTGTTGAAATATTCTGCATAATGTCTACAAGATGTGTCTATTATTTTACAAATTTAGGGAATATTCTATGAATTTTTTTGATTTAAGAATATTTATATTCCATGTGATACTTTCGACATCTTTGTCACTAATATCAAATTTTGTTCAGTGGAATTAGCTGATCCAAGGAGATTTGTGTTAATTTCCAGCGGAGTAAGGGGCGTTTCGGGAGTGTAACTGTGACTGGGACTGGGCAGGTGACTCTGACTGTGGCTGGGAGTGGGCGTGAGTTCCCCGGGGGCCGAACCCCCGAGTGGAGCTGCGACCGCGACTGGCACCTGGCTGACGTCCCCAAAACCGCGATGACTTTGGCGGTGCTAATCAGACGAGTACATGTTGACACTACTCATTGGCGGGGCTCAAATCGTTGATGTAAACCATGAAAATTTTCCACTTGCAGTGCAAAGCCAGGTCAGTCTCTCAGTCTGCGTCTGAGCTTTAGCCCCGTTCCCGATCCCAATCGCATGGCATTTTCCTTTGGCACGCGCTCTAGTTGGGTTTGGGCCTGGGAATGACATCTAAGTCGGGGGAATTATGCTTTCAGTTTGCCGACACCGATAAGATTGATTCACTTAACCCCTTCGAAGCTTAGATACCTGTTGCAGTGGTAGCCTTTAAGTAGTGCGACTTTGTCAAAGTGACGCATAACCACTAATAAAAGCACCTTGACACATTTTGATGATGGTACGGGTTGGGAACTTGTGGGGGTTTTGATCAGAGATTGGGGAGAATTTTAGGTTTAAGTTGAGAGAATTTAAAACAATAAAATTCAAATAAAATCATATTTATATTTGTTAGAATGAAGAGCATTACATATGTTATCAAAGAGAAATTATTTAGTAAAAGCTCTAGCCTTCTAATCATTGCATTTAAATTTAAATTATTTGTAACTCGACCTAAATCAACATTTTTACCCATTTTAAAAGCATATATCTCACTTCTAAAATCGTATTCCTTCGATTACAACCCACCTGTGACCGCTCAATTACAATTACAATTCAATTAACCTGGTTTCCAATATAGATAATGTCAACTGTACTAGATAAAGTCTAGACCGAAGCGCACTTAGTTTATAGCTGGAGTAATGTGGCTAATACCCAATTGGAAGCCGTGAAATCAGCTTTATCAGATAATATGGTCAATAACCATAACAAACGCTGACCACTATCAAACAGAAGCTGCCCGTTCAATTGCCCAATTTGGACTTAACCCACACCGACCGCTTCCTCCTTCTCTTCCTCTGCAGCACTTGACTTGATAAGTGAACCACCGATCCACCGGGTACATCTATATATATACATGCTCGTGTGTGCCCACTACTGCGCCATTTCCATTCCATTTCCAAATCCGATTCATTGAAAGAACTCAAATTGCGTGACAGAAAACGTGATTCGAGCGGGTTCCGTTGCGGTATTTGCTGCCTTATTTATTTATTTACTTTTCCCCCCATTTTGTATCGCTTGTTTCGATTTCCCAAAATAAACGGCTATATTTATTTGAGTGAAATATTTTGCGTGGCACTGCAGTTTGCTATGCACGGGGCCCGGGCCTGTAAGTGGATGCGATCGAACAGAACCGAACAGAACACACCAGAAACGAATAAAAACAAAAACAGTAATCAAATTGCAAACGAGTACACAGAGCAGAACAACATTTTTTAATCCTCAGTTGAGGGTTTATATTAGGTTTTTCTAAGAACTGATTGTACGTTTCTGAGATACGTTAAACGCATAACTTAGAGACCGGAACTTGAATGTCTGGGCATCTTTGATTATACCCACAATTGACTAGTTTATGCTATGAATGACCATAACTATTTTACCTATTACAAAATAATTAGAAAAGTAATTTTATACATTTTTGAAATCATTTAAGAAAGCTTTGTATGCCTTATTTCATTTCAAAATCTATTTAATTTCATTAATCATACAATATATATTATATATTCATTTCGTAATAAGTTTTCTTTTTCTGTGCACCAGATACATGGTGCCGCTGTGGACACTGGCAGATTTGCAAGATACAAGCGCATATATCGGAATACCGTTGTTATTTACATGAAGTCCCGCGGAGATTCCAACGAAGCCAGGCCCCAGTGCCGTTTCGTGTCCCTATATAGATCCAATAACGCACGATCAGGTTGCTCGATGGAAATTCTTTCGCACCGGCGGTCACGTGCCGCTCAAGGTGATAAGGTGGTCGCTCCCGCTCCCGCTTCCATTTGATTCAAAGAGCCCAACTCACCTGTTCCCATAGCTTTTCCTATCAGCGATTGGCTGTGTAAACAGAAGACCGAATGCCACTCGTATTGGTATTGTTTTAAATGGCGCAGTGTAAAGTGTAAATGGGTGAGGCGATCGAAATGACTTAGGTTAGTTAGCTGCCACCGCGGAGAACTGACCTTGCCCATGGGCCGTGCTTCGGTGGGGAGTGGCTGACGGCGGGCTGTGCCACTTGAACCGCCGCCGGCGAGTTGAATGTCAAAGCCGCCGAATTCGAATCCGCCGCTTGTCTATGCCGAGCACGTCTTTTGGCCAACAAAACCAGTCGGAACCGAACCGAACGAGACGCAAACGACCTTGCCGGCTCTGTAACTGTGTTTAGGCCCAGTTAGCGCAGCTAGAATCTTTGCCCGGGCCAGTCTCCTTGAACCGCAGTGCCTGGTTCAATAGCTCCTAACATTTCCGAGATCTGCGGCGAGTCCCGCACTCATTTCATATGCCAAAAAGCACTGCCGTCGTCTAATCAAGACCGGCAAAACAAGTTCAAAAACCTATGGTGCCAAAAGCATCCACAGCCAAAAGCTATTTTTTGTTAAATACAAACAAAAGCCAGTGCGGGTGTCGTCGAGTCATTAAACTTGGCTCGCATTTGACATTGCCAATTGAAAGTGGAAGTGAACTGGCTTGGCTGGGCTGGCCGATTGTCTCATTTCGCGACTGACTGACTCCTAAATAGACGAAATTCTGCGGTTCATTCAACTTGTTTATGCGTATACACTCCGCTCCGGAGCTCCGGAGCTGCGAGCTGCGATCTCCAGCTGCAAGAGCTCAAACTCTACGCCCGCTTATCTCGCAGCAGTTCGCTGAAAAATTTCTGCGGCGGCTCGGTCTTCAATTACCATGAATGAAGTGGCCCGGAGTGGAGTGCTCCAAGTTCCCAGCTCCAAGTTCCACGGAATGCTACACGAGTCGTCGTAAACAACAGCGGTCTCCACAACGGCAAGCGACAAACGACAAACACCATTATTTTTTGCTTATTCTTCTGGGGTCATTTGCCAGAGCAAAACGTGACAACTGGCGACTGGCGGCATTCCACGCAGCCGCGAACAGCCTCAAATGTCGCCACCACGTAGCCAGACCCTGAGTGCCACACTCAACCCAGCGAGAACCCGGCTCAGAAGTTCTTCAATTTCGATTTCATTTGTGCGCGACTGTGGCGAATCCATTCCCGGGAGGAATGACGGTGCCAAGCAGATCAAATCGAAGGACCACCGACTCAACTCCCAGGCAGAACCGAAAAACAGACGACATGCTGGCTGGCTGCCGAGGAATGCAGACATGCAAATCGCAATTTGCACAGCGGACGGGAAATTAGGTGGCATGCATGACTTAAATTAAGTAGTTGCGGTTGTTTACTAACAAAAATATAAGTTATTTAAAATGGATTTCTTAGCAAATAATCAAAGAAATGATTTGTGAATAAATGATTAAACAATGGTCAAACCATAGCTTCCTCTTGATATATAAAGCCTTTTCTTAAGTATAGGTGTTTTCTCTCTCTAATCCGAACATTAGTTCAATCTTTTGTAATAAGTTCGATAAGTTTCACAATAATAAGTCAACCTAGACTTTTTCTAGTTCTTTCGAATGATCTTAATCTAGTATTAAGCATAACAAAGGAACTTGTACTTGTTATCTTGAAATAGTCACTGTATGTAATCCACTTTCCTTAATTACCTTTGTGTTTCATCATATTAAATATAAATGTGCTTGGTCAGCAAAATATGCCGGTAAATATACCTAAATGGTATGATGAGAGAATGTCACGTAAACAAGGATGATGTAAGAAAATGGATTAATATCACTATCTTCCTTGGCAGAAACTGGACTTTCCATTTTGATATGGATATACTTTGGTTACTCATGGGATAACATGATATAAGTACTTATAAAATCCCAAACTCCCCACACAACTGGGGTTCTTCTAAAATGCCTGCCCCTTAATCAGCGCCCATATGGCGAATTTCTGCTGAAATCAGCCCTACGAAATACCAGATTTAGCGAATTAAGGCACACGATGACTCAGTGGGTGCGTTTTTATGTTTCGCAGGGTGGTTCCATTATAAATTAGCAGACATACTGAAAACACTCTCCGGACTATGTCGACCTAGACATTGCCAGTGGGTGAGTCACGCGAGTGCCAAAAGACGTATCCAGTGACTAATGGAATGCACTTTCGTTTCGTTTGACCACCACGCCACTTGAAAACCCTCAAATCGTACGTTCCTGGAAACTTGTATGTATCTACTCTGATATTTAATCACTCTAAATTCAAGAACATGTGACAGCTGACGGGCTGATGTGTTTTATCTTTACTATTTTCTACATTACTAGTCCCGGACTTTGAGGCTGCACGGGTTTATTTGGTGAGTCGCCGTCACATCCAGTCATCCCGTGAATGGGGAAGCAAGTCCGGACTCGGATACGGATCCAGATGCATCGGGAACTCAACCCGTGAGCACACAGGCGAGTGGAAAACTAATTTATTTACTTATCCGTCTTATCGCTGCCATATTATCAGCATGATGCGGTATTTTTTCCGCAGACTGCGCGGAAACTTTTGTCACGAGCAGTGACGATAATGTGAACCGGGATTTGTCCAGATTATACATGATTATATGGGGCTTTGGGGGCGTGAGCGGCAGCCTACTGGTTGCCAAGAAAAGGAAATACCAGAAATGGCATCCAGCTTTATTAAATATATTATTCTGTCTTAAAATAATTTGTATTGGACCCTGAGGGCTAACTGATTGACTTCTTGCTAGCTCTCAACATATCAGCTCGATTTCCCCAGACTATAAGCCTCTCCAGTTACAAAGCTCAAAACCAGGATTTAAAAAAAAAGCAAATTAATGCTTTTCTTGGATTTGTGCTGTTAAGGAAAAAAAAGCTTTAAGACTTGGAAATATTTGCATTTTCAAGAAAAATCCCCTTAACTCGAAACCCCGGGAGGTTCTAAGTCTGAGAATCAGGGATAATATGCTTCAAAGACCCTAGGGATAAGTCTTTCGGTAAAGTTTTAAGCACATTACAAAACATTTTGAAATTCCAAAGATCAACGAAAAACCACTTTAGTTATTTTTCTGATTAGAAATAGATAGAACTCTTGACTTTTCAGGTAGTACACTAAGTTTTACTTCCGACTAGTATATGATATAATTTCTTTCTTATCTCAGAGTTCACTCCGGATGTGTGAAAACCAGTGCCTATATCCGCCCCGTTCCGTTCCGGTCGGATCGCAGCGAGGCCTTCAACTCTTCGTGCTGATTACATTTGCGGCAATCGAGCCCCTTAAAATGTGGTTCTATTATCGTGAAACGAACGCCGATCCCCCGCGGATCCTCGCCGAGAAATGAATTTCACCATGGGCATTATAATTAGCGTGACTCTATATATCGCCACCGTGGAATTCGCGCCGATAAGTCCGTGGGTCGATGCGTTTCGACCTCCAAGGCGACTTTCACCCAACCCAAGAGACCCGAAGCCCAGCCCAATGTCAACTCTCTTTTGCGTATTTGATATTTTAGTAGAATTTTCAAGTTTTATTTCTTTTTAGTATGCTGTTTGTTTGCTTTTTTCTTTTCTTGTTGTATATATTTTTCTTTCTGCTTTTGTTTTGTATCAAATTCTTGTTTTGTTTTTCTTAGAAGCTCATTATGTTCACTATATCACGTGGCCTTACGAATAGTTTTTGCTTGTTTATAAATATAATTATTCTTTGATTAGACTTAAGAGCGAGAGGAAACCCTAAGCGGCTTAGCAGGCTATTGTACAAAAACCTAATTTTAATCAGAGACTTAATTCTAGGTGTAAGAGTTTAGTTTTACGTTTTTTCTTTTTCATAAAAAGTGTTTCAGCTGTGTGTTTTTTTGCAAGTGTTGTGTGGAAGACTTTGCTGATTTGCTGTTTTTCAAAGAGTAAAACGATTGTAATACATGATACATGAGGCAATTCAACACCAAGTACTTGGACTGAGGTAGTTTGGCGATGTTCCGATACAATACCGTTCTCAAATCGATTACATAATAATAATAAATAAGTTATAACAACGAGTGTGTGTGTGTGTGTGTCTGTGAGGGTGAGTGTCTGAATGGAGGTCCCCTCCTCCCGAGCGGGAATCTCAGGACATCCAAGATTCCCTGGGAGGAGGCTGGACCTTCCGAGGATTCGCATGTTTGCGTAAGGCACTTCAAGGCAACATTGGCGTTATCCCGGCGAATGATGTGAAATGTCTGCGCATGCGCACAACGCCTGCGCATGTGGATGCGGATGCGGATACGGGTGAGGATGTGGAAGTGGATGTGGGTGTGGATATGGGTATGAGTTGTGTCAGTCTTAAAAGCGGGAGATTCGGTAGACCTTGAGGATCTACCAGGGCCGCCAGGGCTGCTCCTCCTCCTTGATCTGCTTCTTGATCACCAGCGACAGCGGCTGCTGCTCGACGGGCACGCGCTGGATCACCGACGGCTTGATGTCCATCGGCTCGTAGCTGGAGTTGGCCGGGCTGGGCGGCGCGTAGCTGCAGCTGCTGCTGCTGCCGGGCGCCGACTCGTAACCGGCGGAGGAGTGCGAGCTGGCGGAGCCAGTGCTGGCCGTGCGCTGGGGCATCGACACCAGCATCGGCATCTGCTGCTGCTGGGCGGCAGCTGCTGCGGCGGCCGCTGCTGCTGCGGCTGCCAGTTGCTGCTGCTGCTGCTGTTGTTGCAACAACTGTTGCTGCTGCTGCTGCGGCAGGCTCTGGGGCAGCACGAGGGCAATGCTTCCATTGGGCAGCGTGGTGGGAATCACCTGCATGCCGTTGGGCAGGAAGTAGCCGCTGGCCGTCTTCTGGATCTGTCCGAAGAGGTAGGGAGCTGCTGCTCCCGCTGGCTGCTGCTGCTGCGAGTCCTGCTCCGGGGAGCTGGGCGGCGAGGGCAGCATCTGGGCGTGGATCGACTGCTGTTGCTGCTGGCGCTGCTGCTGGTGCAGCTCTGTCTTGACGCCGTTGATGCAGTTGCTCAGGTGCTGCAGCAGGCGGCGACGCTGGGCGGGCTCGACGCCGGGGAAGCGGCTCACCTCATTCACGCAGTCGGCGAAGCCAGCCTTGAATTTGTTCACGATCTTGGGATCAGCGGCCTGCTGCATGGCGGCCTGCTGGCGCTGCAGCTCCTGCAGATGCTTCACAGTCTTCTCCAGGATGTCGGCCTTTTCCAATTTGGAGTGGCGAGCCGGCTAAAAGTAGAGAGAAATAAATGGAGCAATTAGTAATCATACATTTAATTTTATTTAATACCAATTTTATGAAATATTTTACTTTTAAATTTAATCTCTCAGCTTATTTCAAATAAAAGAATTTAGTAATATCCAGAATTTATTTCACACAAATTCTTAAATATATTTAAAATCAAGTGGCTTTTGATCCAAGTATTTTCCTTCTGTTCCCAACCCCTTATCTTTGTCAGATACTTACGTCTTTTTTGGTGGCATCCAAGATCAGGGTCTTCAGTTCGTTGAGGCAATTGTTGATGCGGGCGCGTCGTCGCTTCTCCATGATGGGCTTGTTCGACTGCAAGGGACAGGAGGAAGGTTTGAGATTAGTCACTGCTTTTGCATGGCTGATTTTTGACCTCATGCTGCGACCCAAAAATAGAGGAAGCTGCATGGGTCTCAATCGGATGGAGGGGACAGACTGGGGGAGGAGCTGCACGGGTTGACTGGCTGGCGGCCAAATTTAGTCGCACGGCGCGTGCTCTATTTATAGCGCCACTCAGGCAAGGCATTGATAAAAATAGTTTGGCGGTTATAAATTACAGCCGCAACCGGGCTATAAATAAGCAAGCCGGCGGCCAGGTATGCCACGCAAGGTCAGAGCGGGAAATGCGAATATGCCAAACCGAGCTAGGACCAAAATTTCATTTTTTGCGATACCAAAATAAAATTAAAAATTCAAAAAAACAACAACAAAAAATCACCAATCTTCCCACCAAATTTGGTGGCGGCACAAAACGCCCGCGGATGAAGTCAGCTTTTGGCCAAAAACGGCGGCTGATGACCGACAATTGCAGCGACCACGCGACGCACGCGCCAAGTGGTAGCCCATTCCGAATCCGACGAACTGGTGGGCAGCTCCATCAGCCAATTTTGGGCTGCACTCATGAATGGAGCTGCTGCGTGTATATAGTAAATGCCACCAACGCCGAGCGAGATAAATTCGCTTTGTGTTGGCGCGCCGACGGCGGCTGCTTATGGTCTGTCTACGTCGTCGTCGTCGTCTTGGTCTCTGTCAGAGATTGGGAGACCGACGGCGGCCATGTGGGAGACGGCCAAAAAGGAAATGCATTTGGGCAGCGGCACCGGGATTGATGGGGCTGCTCGCCCACAGCGAGTATGGAAATCGAGTGCGAAGTGGGAGGCAGTGCTGCTCAATTAAGGGAATTCTGAGCGCTTTAATCCGGATTGGTGGCGTATTTTTTAGAAAGATATTTTAAGTTTTTTGGGAGCTCTGAATATTTAATTCAATTGATTTTAGTCCAGCTCTGAGGGCTTGTATTATCCAACTTTTTGGAGGAACAGGGTATTATTTTATTGCTGAGGGAGACACTTACCCGGCGGTCACTTTTGAGCGGCGTTTCCTTAAGCTGGGCGGGCACCACGGCGGTGCCGAGGACGTTGGCGGTCATGTTGGTAACGCCGGTAACCATTTCGGTCAGATATTCTTTGTTGAGTTTGAGGCACAGTTTGTCTGGTTTCACTTGGGCAGCAAATGCGGCTTTGCTGCGCTCTCTTGGTGGTTCACTGTCTGGGTTATATGTGTATTTGCTAGCTGTTTGCGTGTGTTTTTGTTGTCTGCTTGCAATTTTCAAGTTCACTTATTTTCACTTTCGCGCAGCGTCGCAGAGAAGCACGTAAATTGTGGATTCTCTGGGCTTGTGGCTTTCGGTTTCGATTTATTTGCGGAGCGATGGGAACCGCACGCTACGAGTCACGGAAGGCGAATGAGCGGCAGGTTCTGGCTGCACGGCGATTAAAAGTCCGACTCGGGCGGTACGAAGATCGATCGTGCGTCGGTCGGCTCGGCTCGTGAGAGTCTGTGTGCGTTGTTTGCGCTGGCGTAGGGGTGGCGGAGCGGAGCGGGAGTACCTTATCGCTGGGCTCTCGGCGGACGACTGACGATTGATCGACAGGTTCGTGGGCTAAATCGCCGTTGCGAGACGCGAGCGCGAGTGCCGCCACACGACCGCAGCACCCATACGCGCGCAGCTCGGCTACCTAGGAGGGAGTGTGTGTAAGTGCTCGCTACCTGCCCGCTTCGGTGTGTGTGTGTACCTGGCCCCGCGTTACTCATACGCCCCCGAGGCCCCAGCCAACGGGCGTTTCTTCCTTTCTGGAAATCACACACTGCGAAACCCCCGCCGATCGGCCAATGCGAATACGAGGGATTCACAAGAGGCTGTGCCGCGGTGCTGGCCGATGGTTAAACTAGTGCTGATTCATGGCAGCGGCCAACGCGACGACGACGACGACGACGTCCCATAGAAGGTGAAAATAGCAGCGGCGATATGACGCCACCGTCCCGAGTGTTTTATCTGCTCGGTTCGGGTTCGGGGGTCGCTAAACAGTAAACAAGATCACAAGGTTGCTGCTGGGGCTGTGCGCACGCCAGGCGGAAGTGGGTGGCAGTGCTGGGTGCTTCTGCTGCTGCTACTCCTCCTGCCCCACTGGATCAGCAATTAAGTGAAGGTCGCCGGGGCCCTTTAGGCTTTGATCGATCGCCACGAAATGAAATGGAAATGATAATATGAATTACTAATAGTATGTACGGAGCGGAACAAGGCTGCGTGGATCACACGTGCGCCGGGCGACGCTTAGATTCAACTTGATGGCGTCTACGTGCAGCGGCGGGTATTCACGTTTCGGTTTTTAGTCGTTTTTTATGTCGAGTTTTGAGAAATGATTAATCGAAGGCTGTGTGTAATTACACGCTGCAACAGGGAAAACGTTGGGCTTCAGCCGGGCGGCCATAGAAAAAAATAACCATGCATAACTTGCCACATTCTTGGGGAATTGTTCTGGAAACTGAGCCTCCTTAGCAGAAACGGGGGTTTAATTATTATGATGGATTCGGAGGCGATATGTTGAGGCGGTTTGGAGCTGGAGTTAATAATGGAATGGAAGCTGTGAAAGGCTATAAGATGGGCTATTTTTGGAAGTTGCGAACTCTCCTAGAAATGGTTGAAAGTTAAACTAGACCTGGATAAGAAAAGGTAGTATCTTTTGGATAATTAGGGACTCAATTTTAGAGACTCTATTAGAAATAATTTATTTATACGGACTTGTGTAAACTAATCCCGAAGAACCAACTAATTCAGAGCCCATTTAAGAAAATCAATCACGACAGTTCGCAGATATTTGGGTTTAACGACTCGAAAATCCACAAAACCCGAAAGAATGTCGGACACTTTTGATGGCTGTCTAGTGTTATGCGTTTTGTGGTCGCCGTGGAAGGTTGCCATGCCGAGAACACATGCCCCGGCCGTAATGCTGCCGCTATAGACTCGGAACGTTGAGGCGGCAGCAGTCGACAACACCTTCGCGTTCCAATTACAATTTGGCAGCCGATCAAAAGGCGGCCGCCCGCGGTCAGCGACGCTGGCTGAGGCAGAGGCGTCGGTGGCAGCACTTGTGCATGCCAATTTAATTGCAACGAAATACAGCCAGGGAAAATAAACAAAATAAAAACGGCAACAGAAACATCGGAAAACGTTGGCGGCGCTTTACATCATGCTCGCTGGCCAAAAACAGCCAAAGGTGTGGATGTATCTCACGGATACACACGGCCACAGACACACACACAGATACAAATACAGCAGTTGTTTGTGCGCTCAACGCCCAATTTGATGCCCAATTGTTGGTGTTGCCTTTGCCGATCACATGCAGCGTCTAAAATAAACTGTGGCAAAAATTTATAGTCGAAATGTGCGCATTGCTAATTGCGTCTAAAATTAGACAGCGCCAGATCCCCCAGTGCGGCCGCCTCGCTGTGTCCCCCCCGCCCTCCGGCGGACTGCCTCGAGTGCCCAGAACCCCCGGAGATCACCGTTTTGCAGATCACCGTTTCGATCACCGATCACCGCTGTTAGCGGAAATAACAGCGACGGGGCGACTTTAACAGCGGCAGAGCCGCCCACGCGCCATTCGCTGCCGTCGGCAACAGAGCGGCGGCATGTAACTAAAAATACCAGTGGCGGGGGGGACGGACTTGGGGGCGCCGAGCTAACAGAGGGAGCACAAGAAAGAGATGGAAAATGCAGAGAGCAAAAGAGAGACACTGCGAAGGCTCCATGGCCGCGGCGAAAATAAATTGCTAGCCGCGCGCGCCACTCTCGCGATTAAAACGCCATAAAAATCGCCAACGCTGTTAAAAACGCGCGCCACATTTGCGCTTAGCGATCAGTTGGCGACACTGAGAGAAAATAAGCGAAATTACTAGCCCTATTAAATTATTATAAAATTGTATAAATATTTATTATACTATTATTATATTATATTATATACACATTTTTAATTTATACAAATTTTGCATTACAAACAATATAAAATAGGCATCGTTATAGTTTCTCCGCGTGTGTTAGGTCCATTGCTATTGCATTCAATGTTCATTTTGGGCTAACCAGAGTGGCTGCGAGAAAGGGAGGGGAAAAGTCGGTCAGAAAGAGAGGGCGAGAGTGCGATCGAAAGAGTTGGCACTAGCATTTGTTTCCCCACAGTGCGCCGCGGTTGTTGTGCAAAGTATTTTATTACTCATTAAGCGTAACGACGCATTTTGCCCAGAATTTCGTTTAATTTCGGCAAGCAGCGGCGGTGAAAGGGGAGGTATTTTTGTATATCTTTTCTTTTCCTTTTTTTTTTGTTTTGTTTCTTGTCAGCGGCAGAAGGCTTAATTTTTCGACACAAACGTCAGCAAATTCCCGACGACAGACATTCTAAATTTAGCAACAGGTAAAAAAACATTGCAAAAATACACTCATCTCCCCTCCTTCTCACGGCTGCGTAGTCTTCGTTTCATTTGCCATTTGTTTGTTTTTGTGTCGTATATTTCGTTTTTAGGCTGGGTGGCTCACAGCCGACTTTATAAGGGCAGCCAAGGGAAGGAATCGCGTGATCCGGAAAAGAGATAACAGAAAAAAAATTAAAAAAAGATCATGAAAAAAGAGGGCGTTCAAACGGGTTTACTTATTAGAGGGTCTAACGGTAAACTTAAGGAAAAAACCAACACAATTTGGGCTACAGGAAACAGATTCAGGGCATTGTATATTAAGCAACCGCAAGGCAAGGCATATTATTATCTTAATCGAGTTTTAAAAGATTCTAATTTCTGGATTTAAGGTTTATGTTTAGGTAATCTGAAAATATCAGGGGAATTCTTAAGAAATTATTATCGGGTATGCATTTTTCAAGCACAAACATATGCTTTTAAGTTGGGAAATCAGGCTTAAAAAATATATAATAAACTTAAGAAGAATTGTGGCTAGCTTTAATTTATTAAGTCTAAGGCTTCAAAGATACCTAACGAGACTTAATAAATATCCTGTACAATAACGTGAACGATTTAAAATTTATAATGTTTTTCCACACCTTACGAACCAAGAAGATTACCAATAATATTCATCTAATTAATATGTACGTTAAAATATAGTCACAACCAACTTTAGCCTAATTCCTCTAAATTTTCCTTAGAAACCAGACTGAATACTGTGACTTTTAGTTTTGCCAAAGGGAGCTAGCTACACAACACTTTCCTAATCCCCCGGAAAATATTTCATGATCCCTGATTTGGATACTCGCTTTGCCGGCTCAGCCGGTAAATTTGCCTGGTGAAAACCAGAAACACGACTTGACTTTTCGACTCCTAAGCAAAGTGCTGAACAAAGTGCAGAGTCCTCCAGACTGTCCTTTTGGTATTTGGTAAATATTGGAGTTTTTCCGAAAGTTAAGACGGGCAATCCTTTCGCTGGAAAACCTCCTCTTCTGTCCGGACTCCGCCTCTCTCGGCTACCGGGTCTTAACCCTTAACGTCCGCGGAACAGTAGCCGGATGGCTTTTAGCATGGCCACCGCCTCCCGGCTAAGGAAAGGGTTTGGTCTAAGCCGTATCCTGGTCCCCGTATCGGTGGCTTAGTTGCGACCGCGTTAATTAAATCGCCTTAGTCACGCTCGCCTCCCGCAATCATGGCCAGAAGGGGTTCAGCTCGGCCCGGCTCGGTTTGCTTCGGAAAGGATTAGAGGTGGCCGCGGCAGGTAGGGTTTGCACGCTTTCTATTAACAGGATGATCATGCCCATCAAAGGGCTAAAACCACACACCCATAAAACCGAGCGTGCAACAATGCCACTGCGCGTGTGCAACGCATACCCTTTGGGCCAAGTCTCTCCAGTGCCTCAACCCCGTTTATTGCACCCTTTCAACCCGGTCAGGCACTTTTTACCTAGCGATCTTTTGCCGAGCCGTCCTGAGTCGCCGTGACGCTCGTTGTTTGTTTATTTGCCATAAAAGGATTATGGGCGTGGTGGGTGCAGGTACAACTATAACCCTCTATAACCCTAGGGCCGAGTTAACCCGTTGAAAGTCTGTGATTTCAGCAAAGACTTCGCGGCAGAGAGGGAGTTGGCAATAGTTTGAATTTCCCTCTTAGTAAATACGAATTTCTGGCAAAAAATAACTTCCTGGTACTGGATATTTCCTTCATTTGGCCAACTCTCTGACGACTCCCTTCTTTATCCCTGCTGATCCTTTATTACTTTCACTAAAAAAGTCAACTCGCAGCCATAAAGGCATAACTGACGTTACATCGCATTGCGTAAAAAACGAACGCAGTTCCCTGAATCACAAATGCTCAAAATCGTTGACAACAAATTGCATAAAAAACGCTTTCCGAAACATTTACGAGTTCGGCTAAAAAACGCGTCGCAAAAAAATATGAAAAAAAGACAGCCTCAAGGTAAGGATCGGATGGAATGGGCTGGGATGGGTTCCCTGGGAAGGATCGCTAGATGGATGGATGGGTTCGCGCAGCATGCAGAAGGATTTTATGGTTTTATTTAGGGTTATTTTCCTCTCCTCGCCTCACCTCAGCGCCCATCGCCATGCCTCAATGTCAAATCAATTGGCGGGCAAACGTCAAATACAAATACAAAACCGGACAGGTAGGATCCTCCGGAAGGTAAAGAGTGGAAAGAGTTCTACGGACGGCGTACCTAGCCGAGTGAGTCTCGCGCCGAAAGAGGTTCTCTCTCGGGGATAGAGTTTAAAGTTTCCGCGGATTAGCCCGCTCACACACATACAGTCGGGTTTTACGATCCACCACGCTAATGTCCCATTTGGCCTTGATGGCTTGGCTTGGCTTGGCTAATACCAATACTAATGCCGTTGCCGCCGTTGCCGCCGCCGCCGCCGCTGACGATTCGCAAAGAGTTTTTACGACACGACACGCACGCAGGCAACTCGTCCTTCTCGCGCCTTTCCTCCTTACCTCTTCCCTCATCGCGCTCCTTGCTACTCCTTGCTCCTTTCGCCCTTTCTGCCTTTCCACCCCTCGCAATTTTGAATCCTTGCCAATTTCCGGGAATATCATTTCACCAACGCCAGAGGGCGCTCTGCATAAATTTGGCTAATCGCAGGCCCAAAAAAGCAGCTCAAAGGAGCCGTCTAATTTATAAGATAGTGATGCCAACAACTTATTAAGAAGTCAAGTAAAATCTAAAATAAAAAAAAAATCTAAAAAAAAAAATCTAAAATAGAAAAGGTAGAGAAAATTTAGAACATATTTTAGTAAATGTGTTTTATAACAACCTTCGCACTAAAATATTTAAAAAGAACTTGAAGCTAAGATACAAACTGTTAATTAAAAATATAACAAAATTGTTCAATCACACATTAGAAATTGTTTTGAATATAGTCTTTTTTAAGATGATAAGTACTAAAAATAATCCCAAACATTTATAGACCGATTTTCTGACAGAAAATGTCAAACTTTAACCGTTTCAAAATTACGAATCTCTAAAAAAGGACAAACCGACAGCACTGCCTGAAGACTAAAGAGGCCCAAAAACCTGGAGAGCTCCCAAAACTTGTTGAGTTAATTATGTGGGGACTAATTCAGCTGCCTCTGATTGGGGCACCGTTAGATGGCAGCTGCTCCGCCGGCCCGATATCTACATAAATATTTCCCTAATGACAGGATGTGTTTGGCAGCCACCATGCCGCTCCAAAGATCTGCGGCTGCTTCTGCTCGCATGAGAAACAGTTCCCACCGAGTGGGCGTTCTGCTTGGTAGCTGGAACAGAACTCAAAAGAAATACAAAAATGCAAAAATGCCATTAAAACGGTCTGGCAGACTCTGCGAGAACAAAGGCAATCCCGAGTCGAGTGGAGTGGAGTGCTCAACTGCAGCCATGTCCGGGGATCGATGTATTTAGATCGTCAGTCGTCTTGGTCGTCGTCGAGGTGCTAAAAATGTTTTACGAGTCCCAACAAATCGTGACCAGACCCAGACACGGCCGGCTTTATGTACAAGCACCATCCTCGAGAGAACCGGCCTCGAGATCCCAGATCCGAAGTCTCAGGTTCGGTACTGAAACCTCTCCCACCAGCAGCAGTCCCCAAAAAGGAAGGTGTTGAGCTTCTATCTGAGGTGGCCTACAAGATGGGAGGAAATATTCTAAGGAAGAATAAATATTATTATATTGATTTTTTTTTAATATATTATATATATTATATAATATATATATATTGAAAAAGAAATTTCATAATTATATCTAAATAAAGCTAATCTACCTTAAGGCTGTTACATTTATTAGTAAATTAATTTTTTTATTACTCATAAACTTTCTTCAGTAAAAGAACTGAACGTCTAATGATTTTATTCAATCTTCGTTAGCTACTTAAGATTGGATTTTTCAAAGGATTCCAATGCTTCTAGCAGTGCATATCGAGACTACTACAAGACAATCGCGTGCAGCAGGAGTTGGGAACCCAAGGAACTCAACCGACGGATCACAAGAGCCAGCCAGCAGCAGCCTCACAGAAATCGACTCTGGCATCGATCATAAATGCTCGGCAACTGGCATTGGGATAGGGACTGGGACTGGGACTGGGACTGGGGCTTGAAATCGGGATCGAGCTTGAATCAGAGGAAGCTGCAGATACCAGAGAGGGAGTAGCATCAGTCCACTGAGTCGTGGCTTGCGTTGCATGCACTATTGAACTTTCTGAATGAAACCGACAGGCACCAGCGATTGCCTCCGCGGATCCGCCAGAAATCGGGGCGTTGAGCCGAGAGGCAAGTTGTAATTTACACTCGCCCCACCACGAATCCAGGGGGATACTGGTGCCGCGCCGAGAGTAGAAGCAAGAGATGGTGGAGCTGCGTCCACAGCTTCCAACCACACAGCGGGGCAGCTTGTCACGGCGGTGGCGTTGGAGTTCGAGTTCGCCGAGATCATGCCCAGCGATTACCTAAACGCACACACAGACGGAGACGGAGATGGAGACGGAGTCCGGATCCTTGAGCTGCTGCTGCCGCATAAATTACACTGGAAGGGGAATGAAGAGGTCGAATGCTGACCAACCGGTCTGTCCGTCCTTCCGCGCCAGCAGCGTCTGCATTGGAATCGGAGTCTGGCACACTTATTGCGCAAAATGCGCGCTCCACGAAGCATGGCCAGCTCGCTTGGGGTTCCAATGGTATACACGGGGAAAAAATAGCCATTTAAAATGCATATTTGTACACAGAAAAGAATTATTGAATCTCAGAAAATTTACTTTAATTTCAGAAGTCATTTGAGTTGATACTTTAAACATTGAAGTATGCAAATCAAAGATAAAAACTATTTTAATCAAAAATATTATTCACTTGATTTTTAGATTAAAAAATGGTTATTTTTTCAGTGTAAAAAAAGAGGGTTGGCGGGCATACGGGAGCTGCGGAGCCCAAACATTTGAGGCTGGCGGCGATCGTCGCGCCGGCGCATTGTTTTCATTTTATGGAGATTAACATTGCTGCGTCTCCGCCTTTGCTACCCACTGCCGCTCCCGCTCCCCCTCGAGACCCTGCACGACACCGCGCCCCCCCTTAAAATCTCACCCCTTTTTTGAAACCCCCTCCACTCCCCCTTATTTAACAGCCTCACAGATATCAGCATCTCCGACAAGCATCCGTTGCAATAAACTCTTTTTGTGTTCTGCTCCCCTGCCCGATTTTACTTGTTTTTCATTTCGGCAAGTCACGACCCGCGTAATGAGCTATATGGCATTCGAGGGGGCCTAAGGGGGCTAAGGGGCAGCGGACAGGGTCCGATCTTCTCTTTGTCTTGCCCCCAAAGAAGGAAGTCGCACCACCGAGAAAATGTTAATTTTTTCTTATTGAGCAATGCGGCGGCGATAATTAACCTCGTTGGTTGCCTAGATGGAAAATGCCGAAATCAAGCTGGAAAATGGAAATTCAATTTATGAAGGCAATCAAAATTCGTCTACGCTGTGCCTCAGATCTAGCCGTGTATGAGTGGCTAAAATCTTTAAAGTTTATGGTATGGAATCTGGACCGCGGCTTTAAGAGGGATGAGTTATGGATGTTTTTCCAATAGTGAATCGCAGAGTTTGCTAAGGTATGAGATATAGATGTAAGTATGAATCAATCGTGATGAAAGAAGAACTAGTATAGATTAGTATTATAAAGTAAATTTCTGGCCTGTACAAATACTCTCTGAAAAGTAACACTTCAAACCGAGTAATATATATTTCGTATGGTTAGTTTTTTACTCTTTTTACCCTCATTAACCGCCCTGGTGTTTTTCCTCTTAAACCAGATTAACTTTGGGTTTATATTTGCTTTATGATCGCCATTGTACAGAACCTTAATTTTCCTCAAAAAAAACTGACTTGGCACCACATGAACTTTCCGCAAAACCCTTTTTGTCTTGTTCTGATAAAAAAACTACATTTGACTTTTTGGCTTTTCGACTTAAAAACATTATTTTCAAAATACATCCATCTATCCTTTCTTGTTACCAAGGTCGACCCTCGTTTTTTAAGCCTTTTGCCTAATCAAAAAAAGGGAAATTTCGGGGAAAGTCAACCAATTTCCACAAAACCCTTGCAATTTGGCAAGAGAAAATTGCAATTCTAAAAAATTGCAGGCCGAAAAACAAAACCTGGTTAAAAAATTGCTTCAAATCTTCCGAGAATTCGTAAAAAATATTTATTGTTCCACGCGGAACGTGGTTTTACAGCCCGCGAAGGAGACCTTAAAGAGTTGACACCGAACTGAGCAGAGAGCAGAGCAGGGCAGAAAGGCTTAAAAAACGAACCGAACGCGGAGGCCATAAAAAAACAGGCTGAAAAAGGACCATTAAAAAACTGGGAACTCGGCAAGGAGTTCGCCACAAAGGACTCGACAATTGCCACCACAAAGGGATGCAACCCTCGGAGATCGGGGCACACAAAAAAAGGAGTTGAGACAACCGCAACAATGGGCGAATCCTTTGGCCAAAAGGCTTGTACCCGTCGCAAGGACGCGAGGAGGCAAGAGTTAAAAAACGAAAGTCAACTCTCGGCGGGACAATGGCAAAGGATCGTGCTAAGGATCGTGGCAGGGCATGTGTCGTCTTTGTCGCCGCCAGGACATTGCTAATTTCAGATAAGTCATAAAATCGTAAAATTGCGAGCGTGTGCGCAGAGAGGGATGTGGGACCAAGGTTGCGAAAGGATGTTCGTTCAGAGGCTGCTCGGCCGCTGCCTAATCCTTGCACATTTCGCCCTTTCATGGGATTCCTCGGAGAGGCCTCGGCGTGTTTGCAAATATTTTGATTTCGAAACTAAACAATACGCCCACCGATCGCGAACTGGAACCGAGTCCAGGTCGCTGCGAAGGGCTTACGGGAAGGATTAGCCACGTTTAACCATGACGCGGACTTCGCGGGAACCGTGCGTGGGCGGTCCGTGTTGCTGCGTTTAGCAAAGGATTACGGCCCATTTTAACCATAATTAGAGACAACAAGTTGTAAAGCCATTAAGCATCCTTTCGCCGGCCATTTTCCCACTTTCCCAGCTAACCAAATTCAAATTTCCGGACTTCACTCTCTCTCCTCCATCAGTCAAGATGCCAAATCAAAAGTTAAACGCAATGTCAACGAAGGTCGCCTTCCATGTAAATGCCTTAAGTTTCGTGCACCAATTTTTTGCTACAATTATCGGAACCCGTCGAACTCCCAAAAAAGGACACAAAAAGCCATTGTTTAACCGAGGAAAGGATTCCTTCGCAGGGACAATGTCATCGCGGGACGCGCTCTACTTTTTTACGACCGCGCTTTGTGCGTTTTTTGTGCCCGGCGATCCAGTGACCTAGTTCGGGTGTTCGCGATCCTTAACCCTTGACCCGAGGGATCGCTTTCCCGGAACCACTGTCCCTAGTGTTCTAGTGTTTTTTCTCGCTTTGTTAAAAATTCGTCTTGCTTCGCTTTGAGGCAACTTTTTCAGGAATTGTTTTGAGGTGCGTGTTTTTCGCCCTAAGTAGAGCAATTCCCTCGGGTCTCCGTCTGGGTTTTTATTGGGTTTACGATATTTACTCCAGTTTAACATTTTAATTGTAGCAAAGGGGTTTCTTGCTGCTCTCGGGCTGAGTTCCAGCGATTTTATGGGTTTTTCGAGTATTTATGGTTAGCGGAGAAAGTGTTTTTGGGTTTCGAGTTTAGAGTTTAGGTTCCCTGATTTCTGTTTTCTGGCTTAAAACGTGGTAAAAACTCCTCATCTGTCACCAGATTTTTGGTCAAGGTTGCTGGTTGGACTCGACATTCTGGCCAGTTGTCATTAGCAAAGGTTAAAGTTGCTCATTAGTCGAAAGGTAAAAGGCAAAACGAGAGTGCATGGAGAAAGTAAAAGTAAAAGGAGTGAGATATTAAGGAGAAAAAGGAAAGGAAATTCTTAAAAAAACATTCTTAACTATATTATAATAATATTTTTTGTATGCCAAAATCACAATATAATTTTAAACAACGACAAGGAAATTATGTTTCCAAGAGAAACTCTGTTTCGTTGGATTTAAATATCACTTAAAAAGTTACATAAAAATTTACAACGATTACTTACAAAAGAGGTAAAATAAATATGTATTTTTTAACCGGACTATAACGTTTTTTCATCCTCGTTAAACCTTTCACCTAGCTTCTACCTAACAGAATTCGTCTTATTTTAGGCCCAAACCTATGGCAGTCCCTTGCGAAAAACCACAAAAATTGCGACAATTATTAGCTTAAAATTGGGTCCAGCGTCTAAACCACAAAAAAAGAAAACCGGGCCAAAAGAACAGCGGGCCAGGGGCAAATAAAAAATCAAGAATAGAACAAAAACCAGAGGACAATGCGAAAAATGCAGGGAGAGAGACGGGCTGCGGCTGGCCACAAAGAAGTGCGACAATTTTTGCGCGTGGACTGAACCCATAAAAAATAATTAGAACAAAAAATGGGAACATGTCGAGCGGGAGGACGAGACCCGGAGATTAGCATAATATGCAGATCCTGCAGATTCATAAGATGTTGGCCAAAATCCCCGCCATGACCTGCTGAATTCGCACTAAAAATCTGCGAGCAGGTCGGCCTCTTTTTTGTTTGTCTCTGCCCATTTTTTTTTTTGTCACGTGCTGGGTCGAGGGACCTTCGTGGATTGTTGCAAATTATGCGAAATTATGTCATGCCGAGAGGCCATGGACCAAGGCGGTGGCGGTGGACCAAGGGACAGCGGACAGGAGCGGACAGTTCCGCTAAAAATGGAACGAGATCAGAACAACGAGAGCGCGCTCCTATTCTTAGGGGAAAAAAAATTTATGATCCTCTCATAAAAACATATTTCGGTCACTTACGTAAGAAATGCATCGTCCTTTTTACGTTGTCTCTGCGATGGCCTTGAGAAATTACGCAAAAATGTCGCAGGATGCCTCAGATAGAGTTTTTCCCTCCGATCTATCTGTCTTTTGAGTCCTGCAATTGCGAATATTTTTCTCCCTCCGCGACTCATTAGGATCAAGGACAGACCTGCCCATGGTAATTAAAAGTTTTTTATTAATTACACAAGTCCGTCTCATTAATTATCCGCAGATTCGCATCAGCGTTTCCCCCGTCCCCCGGCTAAATCGTTTTGCACATAAACAACATTATCAAGAGTCTTGGCAAAATGCGATTAAGTTGGCAACATTAACCGGCGACAGGTAGAGGCAAAAGGTAAAATCGGAGCCAACCAGTTCCCTGGGACACTCTGCCAGCAATTAATCACAAGCCTTGCATCTGACCGCACGGAGGAGAGGCCTGGAGCCGGAGCTGGAGCTGGAGCTGAAGCTGGAGAAGGACCCGGATCAGGAGCCGCTGATGGGGCCGAGATTGGAGTCAACAGACGATAATGGCAGCGATAACTCCGTCAGATAGTGTTTCAAGATGATCATTGACAGCAGATGTTCAGGGAAAAGGGTACAAGATTAAAAAATAAGTCTTATGTTATGGGCAGACTTTAAAAATTAATTGATATTTTTCCTAGAAAAATGTGCATAGTATTTGTAATTGTTAAATTTATGAGAAAAATCTAAAGAAATTCGACAAAAATGCAAGAGAGCTTGCCCCTTACATAAGTTGGTTAAATATTTACTTTCAGCCTCCATAAAAGGGCCTTTATCGAGAGCACTTGGGCCTGGCCCCCGGGAAAGTCCGAAAAGTGTTATCGATATTTCTTAATCATCACTCTATAAATTTTGGAAACTTTAAGTATGTGCCCGGGCGCCAAATTGAAACCAAAGTGCGAGTGCATCCCGTCTCTTTTTTTGTTGGGCACCTGCCCCTGGCGATATCTGAGTTTTCGGAGAAGCCTGGCAGACACTTTTACTTTTATATCCTGTTAACAACCCGTAATTTGGCCAATTTAACACTTGTAAACGCGCTTTCGCCGCTCTAATGAGGTACAAAACGTTTGCCCATCGAAGGGACTGCTGTTCGGCCGGCCCAAAAATAAAAGGCCGCCAGTTCGGCCGGCCAAAATTAACATATAAAAAAATAACGAAGGAAACAAAAAAGGGGAGACACCTCTCTTGACCCAAATTGCACGTTTTCTACCCGGGAGACTGACTGAGATCGAGCCCTATAACCGTCGGTGATGGACTCGCATTAAATCTCCCCGTGATGGGCTGGGCCCACTGCTGCTCCGCAAGTGGAGCGCAATTACACAAATCTGTTGAGGATTCGGAGTCGGATTTCTGAGCTGCAGCGAGAAGATCTCCGGTCTGGTGTTAATTTATGCGTTGGCCATAAAAAATCGCCACCAATTACCTACGAAATGCTTCAATTATGGCCTGCGAACAGCTGCTGCCGGTCCGAAACCCTTTTTAGCATCTCTCCTCCGAAGGATCTCTCCCCTCGGGACCTGCCTTTGAACTTCGTGGTCGGTCGATCTGGAAGCATATCTAATTTGGCTGCACAGATTCCCCTCAAGGCCGTCGATCCAAGCCCATGAAATGCTCTATTTTATGTGAATTCCATTCCTCCGCTCATTGTAAACAATTTCCCAGAAAAACAGAAAAACTCTCGCCTGCAATACGTGCAATCTGGGCCACAGAAGTGCGCACACTGCGCGCAAAGGGGGATTGGGCTGGGATTGGGGCAGTATCGGGTTACCCGGCTGACTGACATTGACCAGAAGCGTGTCACAGTCACAGCAATCCGATGACCAGTCACCGGGACTGCGAGTTGGACTCGAACTCGGGACTGCAACCTCTGGACCCGCTGACTTGTCGCCTGTCATTAGCTGGCCGAGTGTTTTGATAAAAAATGATTCGACGCGAGCAGCACTTTCATTGGAAACCTTGAAATCGAATATCGTTATATCGTTATCGCTGACTCAATTTACAAAGGGAGGAGATCGCAGGGCGGTACGTAATCGGGAATAATTTGCATATGCCCAATGAGCTACTCGTTTCGCGCAACCTCACAGCCACTGCCACTTGCCACTGATTAATGTGCCCCTTCAACCGGAGACACTCGTACAAATTTTTGGTAATTTCACACACTCTTCAATGAGTGTTTTTTATATATTTGGTAGGGTATATAATATTTTTAGCAGTAGTGCATTTAGGCCTTAGTTGTACAAGCTATAGGCTTTTCCATAATTAAAGCATAAGTATTATGAGTTGTTTCCAAACACTGTGTTCCATAATTCCCAACTGCCTACGCCATGGTATTTTTGAAGTATTTATTTTAAAAAATGTAAGCGTTAATGTTAACAGTCAACAAAAAGTAAAGTAAGAATGTATTCCCTTCATCTTTATCATACATGCTCCTAAAATTCTAAATAATTTAGAATTAACTTTAAAGCTACCCTTATTTTTTCCAGTGCCCTGGCCAAGAGATCTCCTTTTCCCCCGTATTTCTCTGTTTCTGATGGTTTAATTGGCGACAATTGTCGGGTTGCGACCGAGGAGGAAAGTTCACCGCCAGTGGCAGGTGCGTGTCTCGATGCCACTTCGTGTCTCCTGTCACTCCTGCCCCACTTTCCAGGGGCAGCTCCGCTGCAAAGCCGTGATAATTAAGCCAAAGCGAAAAGCAAGAGTACTGCTAATGAACCTCATTTGCCGGAATTGAAGGGGAAGAATTAATTTCCTGGAGCGCTGACTTGGCAATCAATAGCAGTTTAGCAGCATTCCAGGTCCTGGCCCGTCCTGGCCTGGGAACTGTAAACACACAATTAGTCAATCAATGAACCGATTAATCAATCAGGTTCCACTGATCGAATGCCATAAAGAGGTGACTAGTTGCTCGCAATTAGGTCGTATTTCTGGCAATGGAACCCTAGTATTACCTGCCGATATCGCAGGGTATATTGTGTACTTATATAAGCCGAGAAGAATTTAAATTCAGGCATCCCGACTTAAGTCTTATTGCCTCAATTTCAGTGTTTGCATATTAAGGATTTAATTGAATCCAATTAGTGTAAGTGGCTTATATAGGTTATTATCTTGGGAACCATTTAATATTTTATATATTTAATTTCCCGTTTAGGTAAATAAAAATCATTGAATCTTGATCAAGTCAAATAAAACAATTTTAATCGAAAGTGCATCCTATTTTTTGGATCATACATGTGGAGAATATTCTTGAAAGAATTCAAAGGATAAGGTAAACTTGGTCATTCATCAACCAATTAATATGCACATGGTTGGCATACGTTTTCTTCTTAAAATCCTTAGAAAACTGAGCCACACAAAGACCTTAACACAGCCTAAGAAAAAACAACAAACTGACTCTTAACTGAAGACCACAAGCCTTCATACATTTTCTCGGCTCTAGAATTTCCCTAAAAATACAGAAACCGTCAAAGACGAGACACACCCACGCGAGTCGTTGGCGGCGTACCCAGAACTCGACTCCTGTGCAGTAGCTAATGGATCTACACCTCGGCATCGATCAGCCCCTGGACAGGGGCTACTTAGCAAACACGGAGTCCGGCTCTAACTGCCATACAGATAGCTCCCCAGACAATTGCAGCATCACGCTTGTTTGCCCGCACATTAACGCCGACGACGACGACGTCGGCGAAGCGGATGATTCCCAGTGCCAGCGAGGCTGCTGATGATGACGAGGCGAGACAAATCCTTTCGGGGTTCGGCTTGGATAAACATTTGCACAGGGCGAGGCATTAGGACAAAGCAGCGGCCGAGAGCGTGATCGTGATCGCACAAACACGGATCAAGATCTGCCGAGATCCCATCCCAGACCATAGACAAACCCCTGACCATTTGGGTGGGCTCAAACGTGTACGCAGCTATTTTGATAGCCACCGTATTTTCTAGGAGAGGAGTGTTTTCTTTCAGTCCTCCTTTATTCCTCTTTTTTTCTAGTAGCCGACCGCCTGGCGTCAGACGCACGCTGTTTGCCCGAGAAACTCAAGCAGCGGAGTGATTAATGTCGCCGGAATCATCATCATACATAGCTGGCCAGATGGAGGAGATGCCTCAGCCTCTCTGGCAAACAACATAATCAAGCGCACATCCGTTCCCCGTTTTAGAGAGGGCTCTGCTCTTCTTCGTGGGTTATGCTAATGGAGCAACGTCGAGCTCGTCACCAGGCAAACACACAGATTCCTGGAAGCCAAATGGCAGAAAATGACAACAAAACGAAGGGGAGCCCAAGAGACCGGCAGAAACAGACCTGCATTCGGCATTAGTTTTGTTCAAGTTTCTAGGGGGAGTCGGCTGTCGGCCAGCGGCCAGGAGCGGTTTGGTATTGGAAAGGTTGCTACTTACTAAAAATGAGGTACTATTAATGGTTATAATCAAATAAGGAATAATTCATGCTTAGACTTATATTATAGACATTTTAATCTGAAAATTTACACTTTAACAATCACAAGCCATTTAAATACTTTTAAAAATACTGTTATGCACGTGAACATGATTAAGTATACAAATATTCTGGCATTATTCCGTTATTTTAAAAACAGGCTCTAATTAGCCTCTAAACTGGAACAGATTTGCTAATCAAACTCTCAAACAAATTGAAATTAAATGCATCATTGTCATCCCCAAAGCCATTTAAGTTAACATTTATAAATTCTTTAAAAGCTGCTTTAATTAGTTGAAGATTTTGCTTCAGGCCTGTTTTTATACCCCTGTTGTTATTACGGGCAATAACTTAAAATTAATTTTATCAAAAGTAAATAGACCTTTTACTCATTCCTATATTAAAATTATGTTGATTGTGACCTAAAATTTTTTTTCCAGATGTACATATATCTTATATATATGTAGTATATATATTTTCTATACAGGTAATATTTCTTTTATTTTTCTTACTGGCTAATATTGTATCTGTAATTAAAGCTGAACTGCAAATTGCAACATATCAGATATTTTGTATTTTGTTTTGGCTGCACAAACAAGGCACTCGTATTTCCGTTATTCGGTGGCTATTTACATATTTCGGTATCGCGTTCACTGTGGACATTGCTGATTCAGCGAAGGCGGCCTCGCTCCGCTCCTGATCTCGTGGCCAATGTGGACAGCGGACGACTAACGACGGACTGTAGATGGTGGAGTCACGCATGGAGGCAAAACACTTGGCACTCGGCAGCGGAAGTGGAGACCGCGGGCACGCGCTCTTGCCTCTTTTTACCTTGGGGCTGGCTTTGGGGCTCTGGTACTCGGACTGTGACTGCAACTGTGACTGTGACTGTGTCTGGGTCGGATTCGCACTCGCACTCGGCATCTAACAGCGTTGGATTTATTCAGACGCAACTTTGTCAACGCTGCCATCCCATAATTTGCAATTCGATGCTCTCTTTGCATTTCTGCGTGTTGGCATTTCATTTGTGGTCACCACCAACCACCGGACTGCACAGATTTGCATATGAATGAGCCGGGAGCAGAAAACCAGAGCCAGAGGGACAGAAAGAGCCATCAGTTGGCGTGGGCTAGGCACTCCGATCCAATCTGTATCTTTTGTGCACTTAAAATAAATTAATTGGTACGATTAGAGTACGAAATAATTTATATACAATTTTGATACATTAAGAAGAGATGTATATTATATAATTATAGTATATTATATTAATTATATTAACTAAAATAAATTCCTTTAAAAAGGCTTAGGTCTTTGAATATATAAATATCAGTTTTACATTAAAAACACCTCGGGTGTAAGCCTAATAAGATACTTATTGTATTCTTTACTATTTTTCTCGGTTACTTTAAATTTCCTTGTGAAGTTCTTCCTTCCAACATGAAGAAATATGCATTTCTTTGAGTGTATCTATGGGCATGCGCGCCTTTGGCTGTCGCCTCGCTGATTTGCAAACGCAATTGTGATGAACTGTCGTCTTCTCTGAGGCGTCCACCTCTACTCCTCTGACCCTCCGGGTATCATGGCTTCGGTGCTCGTCTTGGTCGTGGTCTCCGATCCTCGTCGGATGCCGAGTCTTTGACCGTCGCCGCAATTAGCATTTGAAGTTGCATTTCCATTAGCATTTCGTGCATAAATCAGCCGCGTCTCAAGTGGAGAGCCGTTCGGCGTGTTGTTGTGCAAACAGTGGGACCTTGGACGTACTGAATCACAGTGGCATCGATGGAACTACCACATAGAAGAGGAGAAGACCGAAAGGGGAGCGGTTCTCGCTCCCTCGTCATTAGGAATGCCTCGGGCACCTGCTAAACACGCTAACTGCTTTGCATCCTGTTTGGACGGAGGTAAGGTATTTGAGATGCCATTCCTGTGGATCATATTTACATATCTGTGATTATTACCATTTTATAAAGCAATTTGTAGTTTTAAATTACAATTTACTAAACGATTTAAAGCTAAAACCCCTGAAAGGATGATTTGTTGTAAAGAATTTCTTAGCACTATTGAACTTTTCTGAAATGTCTTATTAATTGTTGTTAGACTCATCATTTCAACCCCCCATTTTCCTTGCTAGATTTTCGGAAGAATTGACCAAATTAAGAGAAATTCGGAATAAGGGAACTTCCCCACAAAATCCTCCAACTTCTGCTAATTTAATTCAATTTTAAGCGCTAATTTCCGTTGAATCGCTTAGCGGTGGCGCAGGTTTCCCATAACCCACTTCTGGTTCCCCATATTTGGTCACGTTTACCTTGCCAAAACGGCCCAGAAATGTGTGTGTGTGTGTGCTGACGTCAGAGATTTGCGTAGAGAGCCGGCGGTGGCTGCTGCTAATTTGGCTCATTGAGGAATCGCGACTGGGGGGAAAATTGTGCTGAATGAATGTGTGTGCTCAAATGGCGGCGTGGAGGTTCGAGGCTGAAAATGCAGACGTAAGACCCGAGTGTATCTGCGAGTGCGAGTATCTGCGAGTGCGCGTATCTGCGGTCACATGAGGCCGCGTGCGTCAGGGACCGGCCGACGACGCGTGGCCCTGTTTCTATGGGCCCCGTGTCTGGGGCCGTATCTGTGTATCTCGGCATCATCCATCCACAGAATCACATGAATGTGTGTATGGTTGGGCATGGTATTTATCCCCCTCCACTCGCAGGCCGCCATCAAAACACCCGCAGTTGACAGCGCATCCCATAAACATTTTTATGCACAATTTGCCGAGGCATCGCTCATTATTGCATTACACTAATTGCACTTACGCACGCACCGAATGGCGTCCAACCTTGGATTCCGATCGGGATTATCGCGGTCCGGTTTAAAAGCCCGATCCGCGGATTAACAGTAGTTAAGCGATCGTTTAAGCGGCCAGTTAAAGTCTGTCTGCTTCGGTTTCTGCGGCATGTTGGCAATTTTTCAATGCCCAGCGTCCGACGAGGAGCGATAATGTCCGTCTCAACATGGCAATATCTACAGACTGAACAGAGAGAAAAATATACACAAATATTAAGGTACGTCATCTAGTACTTTCACTGAATTCAGAGGAAACATACTATCAAAGATAAAGTTACAAGAAAGATAATTCATGATATATATTTTAATATATTTACTCTTAGTTTATTATTTATTCTTTCTAGAAGAAATATCAAGTATACAATTTTATTTCAAGTGCACACACCAGCACCTGTAATGGCCCCAAAGTGGGGGCCATGGTAATGGGTGGAGTGGAGGCGGAGGCGGAGGCTGAAGCATCTCGGACGCGAGATGGGAGCAGCTCGCTCGTCAGCCAAGGTTGGCTGCCAAGTCGTTGGCATCCACGGACAACGCCACGCAACACGCGACAATGAATTTCGCATATGTCACAAGGCGATCCTCCTTCCTTTCTTTCCCCTGCTAAACACGAAACAAAAAATCAGCAAAAACAACAGCGACAACGCCAACAGCATCCCGTGTAAACAGAGGAGCAGTCGCAGCAGCTGAAAGGCATTGCGAATCTTTTAGCCGATTTTTGGTTGTTTTTGTTTCGTCTTTTTTTTGGGACTAAGGGGAACAATCACTTTTATTTGGGGATTGTCACCCTATACGCTGGGGAATGGGGTAATTATGTATAAAGATCGTGTTGAGTGTATCGGCGAAAGGGTGGAAATGGTAATATCTTAGGTGTGAAATTGGAAAGCATTTCGTTAAAATAAGAACATAATAATATAATGTTAAATAGTAAATTAGTTGATTTTTATTATAAAACAAGTTGTAGCATAGTTTTGCATACCATTTTAACTGATTTTAAATACTCTTAAAGCAAAATCCTATTTATTTTACTCAGCTTAAAGTGTTAGTCAGTTTGTAGAAATAATTGAAGATTACAAAAATATTCTTGCAGGCCTAACTTTCATCAAAAATCTATAAAAGACTTATAATTTTGAGTAGATTAAATCAATACGTGGGTTTGCAATTTCTTTAGATTTGCACTAAAATGCAAGTTTGTTTTGCTTCTCAATATGTTCTTAATGTAAAACAAAGTAAGAGAGTTTTCGGTAGATTTGCAAGGGATTTTATAGTCTTAATCGTTTCTGTGGTATTATATAGCAGCGCATTTACAAAGCGAAGCAAGCCGAACCCTCTCGGGCTAAATGAAAAACCTTGGCACTCTCGTGGATATCTCAGTGTCCCGCGCAATAAGCGGCGATCACAATAAATGCCAAGCATCGATGGTTTCTTTTTCCTTCGCGGTGCTTTGTTTTTTTTTTAATACCCGACCTCATCCTCATGCTCAGCATCTCAGCGTCAGCCTTATCCTTGCCCAGCCTTACATCGACAACGCATATCGGATAATTTTTTGGCATGTCTGTGCAATTACCTTTATGTTTATGCGATTTCGCAAACGGGCCAGCAAAGAGGCCGAATAAAATAAATACTCATGGAAGTTGGAGGACAATGGGGCAACAGGTGGCCCCCAATGTGAAGTCAGCGCTCACTTAGCTCTCCAGGGAGATGGAGCAAATCTTTTATAACTAAATCCCGGCGCAAAATAAAAGGCCTTCCGCCATCCCGAGTGGCGGCATTTGGCCAAATTGGATGCTGATTGCCGGCGATTTGGATTTGGAGCTGGCCTAATGATGGCTAATTTAATGCCCGCTGAGAGCGGCGAACGGAAATGACACTAAAGTGGCGATTCTGAGTGCCGGGATGAAGACACACAGATGAGCATGTGGCTGGTTAGGGATCTTGTTGGCATCTCGTTCTGATCTCGTTGGCATCCCGACCCCGAAGGACACGTGCGGCTGCGCATGAATGGCTCTAATTGGTAATCACACCACTGCGGCTCATGTCAAAAATAAATTACCAAAAAAATCTTAAGAAAGTAATGAGTAATTTTCTTGGTAAATTTTTTTTTTGTCTTGGGAAATCTCTAAGAAATCGATACTTCTTTTTGACATAAATTTGTTGACCCATTTTACATTTCAATTCCTTCGCAAATTTCCCCCAGTAAATACCACCTCATGGCCTGCAGCGGAAATGGCCAAGAGCGATCGTTCAGTCGGCCTGCATAAATCAGGTTTATTTGCCATTCCATCAACTGGCCAGTGGATGAAGCCACCCACCCACTGGGACGCGTGTGCGAGACGTCCGATCGACCGACCAACAGACCGGCAATAACAATAACAAAACCCAAGCCATCCCCATCCCACCTTGTTATTTTTGGCCAGTTCGAAGATGCCCGAGAAAAAAAAACAAATCAAAGGCAAGTTCACGCGTCATCGCTGGCCGAAAATCGATTTGCCAGAACACACAGCATATATAGCATATAGCATACGTATATCTGTAGCATACATCCAACTACACGCCCACGTCTGGTCTTAACAGACGCCCCTGGCCAGCCCCCTTCTGCCTGCGTCTTCATTTCGTTCGGGAAAAAGTTTCCCCGGATTCTGATTCTGATTCGAATTCTGGCCGGTTTGCGTTCGTTATTCGTTATTTTTGACAGCCCCGTCTCGCATTGACGTCATTGACGTGCTGCAAAGGAATTTGTTTTTCGTGAAAAATATTTTTGCGTTTTGCACTCAGTTTTTGTTTTTGTTATAAATGTGTTTGGCGTTAGGGTAATGCAAAGGTAGGGTATCCAGGGGATAAAAAAAAACGGTTATATAGGTTGCTTGAAAATGTAGAATCTTTTTAGTTACAACTTTCTTAAAAAATGAATGAAAATACTTGTAATAAAAATATTAGTAAAATATCCTTAAGATTGAAAAAATAAGACATCAGCTAAAAATCCACAAACCAATTATTAGGGCCGATAAAAAAATATATATATTGAACATATTTATTAATTTGATTTAATAAACTTTGCCTTCACTCATTATTAATTAGTTCTTTATTTTATAAATATTGTTTACAATTATGTTTGTTACTTTTCTTTTAATCATTTTCTCCTAGCATTGGTATTTCTCTTTCTTAACTACGATATTTCAGAAAATGTATATATTAAATAAGAGTTTTCATTAAACGTTTTATTCTGTATTCTTACATTTATTTAATACTAATTATAATGCGAATTATTTGAAATGAAAATACTTAAAGAATCATCAGAAACAAGGAAATACTCAATTATTTCTTCATTTTATTTATCTTAAATTCAGTATGCTCCTAAATTAATTAATATTCTTTAAGAGTAATCCCTATTCGTTAAATAAAAACTGTTGTCAAGCTGTTATCGTAGTGGGAAACTAATTCCCTGGCCGGCTACTGACGCTTTTGGACCACCACCATCATCATTATAATCATCATGGATATTATTGGCCCGGCAATTGTTTAGCATCTCGGTGCGATGAATATGAATATATTCAATCTGCTTTCCTCGCCAATTTTAGATTGCCCTGCTGCTCGTCATCACCTGCTTCTGGTTCTGGATACGAACCGGGTTCTGGATGTGTAGGCCTCTGGTTAGAATCAGTCCAGCGGGCGGAATGCGCGTCATCGGCGCACGTCAGTCGCTGTCGATGCTGGGATGCTGAAGATCCGGGGGATCTGCAGATCCGGGAGACCTGGGGATCCGGAGATCCGCGGCTGGCGTGGGCGCGGGAGGTGCAACTATTTTTGGACGTGAGACGGGCCGCTAAAGTATTTTGGTCATGAGTTCAAAAACAAGACGTTTTATTTTTCCAACAAATTATTTATACGCAAAATATTTTGCACGGACAGAGATTCTTATTTATAGCTGACTGCGAGACGACCTTGTCTCGCCGATTTTATTGTATTCGATTCGTGGAGCACGCCGTAAGAACGTCCTTCACCCTCAACCCACTAAATGCCAGCCGCTGCCAAATTCCAATTCTATCGGGGCGGCAATGAAAATAAATCAATCTGTGAATATCCGTGGCTACCTAATAAAATGCCATTTCAATCTTCGAATTTATTAACTCAGTTACAGAGACTTTGAAGGTTACAAGATTGTGTAAGGAATAAACAAGATCACTCAACGCAGGGCATAAATAAGCCAATAATTTATTTTTAGAAAAGAATTTCTGATGCCTCATCGCAGTAGTAGTACTACTCTATATTATATATTTATGCTGATCTGATCAATTGCAGTAAATAAGCAAATATTTCCCCGGGATTCAAAAGTTTAATTTATGGGCCAGGTAAACAAGGAAACCGTTTAAATTGAGTGGTTTCCTCATTCAAGCGATCATGTTCTTTGTTTTCTTTTCTTATTTTTTTTTTCAGCCTTTTTCAGGGTCCTTTTTCGGCAGCCACGCGTTCTGCCTGTGCCGCTGCCAACTGAGCCAATTTTTTGTTTATCTAGGACACGTTTTGTGGCCCTCGGTCAACCTCAAGAAGAACACAAAAAAGAACGAACCTGCCACGCGATTTGCAAATTTCCCTCTGACAAACAAAAAACAATTGTAGCAAAAAATTAGAGCAGACCCGGGCTCAGACGATGCAATCCCGTTCCAGGATCTGGGCCAGTCGGGACTCTGGCATTTCTAGAAAAAAAAACAAATGCAAAAATAGTTCGCGGAATCCACAGCGGGATGCTGCCCCGCACTTGGCCTTGTTTTTTGCCCGGAATTGCGTAAATGGCCATAGCGCAGACCGTCGATACCAGCGCTCTCGATGTCCTGAATTTTTTAACAACATGCCATAAACAAATGTGCGCAGATTTTTTCACGGTCCCAGGTCCCGGGGTCGCCGCCAGGCAGCAGAGAATGTAGTTCAGTGGCCGTTTTACGGGCAATCTAGATCTAGGCCTTCAGACCTAATCCCGATGCGGGATCGAGGGATCAGGATCTAGGGATTTTATGGCCGTTGCGTTGCCGCTGGTATTGCATAACATTGCGTTCGCAGGCCTGGCCATGCTCTCATTATGTCATAAGCGCGCTGGAACAATGGCCAGCCATACAGCCAGTCAGATCTCGGTCCGGGCCGGAATTCTTCCTTGACGAACGGTCTAGCGGCGTGCGCAGCTTAGGTAATTTTCAGGACACTCTGACACTCGGCATTCAACACCTCGTCAAGCAGCGTTTCCTGTTTGCTTGCTCATGAATAAGTTTGAAAAATATTCCCCGAGTGAATAAATTCACACTACATCTAACGGTAGCCACATCCGCTGGCTGGCTTGAAATTTTAATTACCCAACCAGGCCAGGATCTATCTGTGTGATTTCTCATTAGGGCCCAGGAAGACAGGTAGCTCACCGAAGGACCTGCCCCTCCGACAATTATTTCCGGCACTCCTTTTCGCCTGTTCAAACGAAATCTCTCCGAATCAGGATTGTCCTTCGGTCACGCCCCCATCAATGGCAATGGAAAATGGGTATTGAAACCCTAAAAAATCATTTTGTTAGCTTGTAGTTTGCGGTGCGTTCTGTGATGATGCGCAAGCTGTGCACCGAAGGAGGTCCCATCGCCTGCTCCCGCCGCCGGCGAGGATCTACACACGTGCAGGGCAGGGCAGGACTGGACAGAGTCGCCAGGATACACATGATATCTGTCGGCACAAACGGTGACGATTGAAGACCCCAGAACAAAACGTTACAAGAACATTCAAAGTACAGAGAGAGAAATGTTGGACAGGAAAATGTACAGGAAAACGTCCTATAGAATTGTATTTGTAAGAGTTCTCCTTAATGATTTTTAATGTAGTTATTTTCCAATAAACACTTACTTTTAGATACCTTTCCGCAATACTTATGCCTTATTAAATATTTTTCTTATAAATACTGATTTTAAAACTATTATAATTATTATTTCTGAGAAAATGCTACCCATTTGGACTATTATTAAGCAGAAATCCCATTTTAAAATACAAAAACCACTCGAATTTTTCTCTGACTCCACCAGAGAGTGTCATAAAAATAACCAGGCCAGTGTCCAAGGCAAAACCGAAACAGAAACAGAACAGAATCGGCGGATCCTTTATGGCGGCGCAGATGGGACGGCGAGATTTGAAAGGGGCGCGTGATCGCCATCAAAATGCTCGTGGAGGCAATTTAAATTGCTGAACCGATCCAGACCGAACCGAGCGGCGCGTGCAGTTCCCCAGCAGGCAGTTCCAGGTAGAGACACGATCCAGAACCTGCTACCGCTCCCGATCTCCATCGCAGCTCCCCCGAGCAGGAGGAGGCAGAGATGGGTGTTGAAATGCGTTTTCTCTCCTCATTTTTGGGTTTATTTTTAACAAGCTGCCAGCAGGAATCAAGGTTGTGGGTCTAGGCTGTGTCTGTAAGTGTCCAATTTTTCGCCGACGAATGCAACTTTGTCGGGTGATAATTTATAGTTGGGTTTTTACTCATTTTTTTTGTACCAAAGTGCTGCGGGTAATTTTCAGTAGGGTTTGCTTTGTTTAACGTTGTAGGGGCTTTTCATTTTGAAATGCTTTGTGGGAACTTAAGAAAACTTTGCTTAAAAAATACTAAAGTCCTATGAATACTTTCAAAATCCTTGCAAAATTACTTGTCATCTTTTACTCTTATTGCTGTCTAAAATATGCTCAAGGCTTTCATCTCTTATTACCCCTGTTAATACCTAATTAATTTATCGTCATTATTAAGTTATTTATTTTCTTAGAAAGTGAAAACTATTTCAAATTCAAATTCAACCTGCAAAACTGCTTTACGCAAGCAAGCAGTGCAATGTAGTATTTTAATGAACCGCTAGATGGCGTTATATCAGGTTAACGTTGTGTATAAAATGTACGTAGAAATGAATTTATAGCACATATAATAACCATAAAAAATTAAATATTCTCCCAAAAATGTTTTCAAATGCTGTGTAAAATTTAAGTTTCTTCTTTAAAAAGTGTAGTTTAAATTTTAGTTGTTAAAATAACATCATTTCACTTAAAATCACATTCTTTGAGATCATAATAAAGGGTTTCCTGTAACTACTTCACACTTCTGATAATTGCAAGACCTAAAATAAAAAAAAAACCTATGTAGTTATTTATACCATTTAATATTTTTATAGAACAGCAAAGCTAGCAGGCTTGAACTATATTTTGATTGTATATTTTTCGCTTAAAACCCTAAATAAACGTATATCCCTGACTCCATGTCTCTGGACAATCAAATAATTATTCGAAATAAAATAAGGAACCCGAAACTGGCTGCAGAAGAGCGAGTTTTATTAACACAAACAAGGCATTAATATCAATTTTGGTTTCACTTGACTGCAGAGAGCAGATAATTACGGGTTAGCAGCTGCTGCTGCTCCAGCGGATCCTCCAGCTCGGAGGAGCAGCCAGCCATCTCCTCCCCCAGAACTGTCCGAAGAAATCAGCGCCAATTGGCCTCAAAGCAAATATTTGCCTCGAGTGGCAGTTGTTAGGCTTCAGCCTGAGATAATGACAGGATCGGATGCGGGAGACAGAGGAGCTGCTTTTCACACCATCTGAGGCGAAAAGGTGCGAGAGCACACACCTCTGGGCAAGAGCACAGTTCCTGCCTCTGTTCGGTCGGATTCTGGGAAGTAAGCCTGGCAATAAAACGTTGCTCCAAATTAGCGCTTTATTGCGTGTTTGTTTGGCCAGGGAGATCCTCAACCAGACCCAGTCAATCCTTCAAATCCGTTAAGTTCTCGTTAAGACAAGGGACCAAAAACCAGTGTAAATTATAGCCAGGGGCCAAGAAATTTATTGTGAAGGGCATAATAGCAGGCAGCGAATCGGAGCTGGGCCCCATTCGCATATATATAATTCACATGATCCGCATTATAATGTTTGTAAGCTTTTATTGACATTCGCAGCACCTGCTTCATCGTTTATCACCCGACTATTTACACGTCGTCTCCTGTCTCCCGTCTCCGCCTGGAGGCAGTCCTTGTTCCTTGGTTCCTTAGAGGCATTGTATAGCTCAGCTATCGTCCTTCCTGGTGGTGCACCGTTTGTAGGCCTGGCTATTTCGACGCCACTTGCGCCTTATATCACATGTGGTAGCGGTATTTATGGAGTACCAGTTCCAGCTTCCAAAAACTTCTTCCCTCCTAGGCCAGCTCGCCGATCAGGCACTGCGGCGTGTACACATTGGCCAAGGAGTCCCACCCGCAGTCGGCCAGCTGGTGGGCCCGATGCGGATTCCAGTCCAGGCCGCACACGAACTCCGTGTGCTGGGCATTGATCTCCTGGGCGGATTCCCCACGTTCCAGATTCCAAATTCTAGTAAGAAGATGGAGAATTATATAGATATTCCAACTGAATCCCTGACCCCACACTTACCTTGTGGTAAAGTCATAGTTGGCCGATGCCAACACTGCGCTAGAGTGCGGTGAACAGGCCAAACGCCGGACGGCGAACTCCCCGGAGTACAGCTCAAAGACATGGGTCCTCATCTTGCGCAGATCCCATCCACGGATTAGGCCATCGGATCCTCCAGTCACCAGGACGTTGCGATCGAAGTGCGACCAGTCGCAGGAGAGCGCCTCGCTGGCATGGGCCTCGATGCTCATCAGGGGTTTGCCTGCAAAGTCAAGAGAGTTCCATAAGTTAAGGTGTCCGTCGGTACTTACGCTAGCAAACAGATTGGCAATCAGGGGCGAGAACTTGGCGCCGTAGATCAGGTCGTGGTGGCCCACGAAGGTGGTGATCGAGTGCTGCCGGTTGCAGTCCCACAGCTTCAAGGTGCAGTCCCAGCTGGCCGAGAGCAGCGTGTGGTAGTTCCACTTCTCTCCCCAGTCCAGGCTGTACACCTCGTTCTTGTGCTCCTGCAGGCAGATCAGCGGCTGCTTCGGCGTCTGCTGTCCCGTCGCCGACTCCGCGTCCAGGCCGCACCAGATCTGCAGAGAGCCGTCTCCGGAGGCAGTGGCCGCGATGTCGGGCGCATAGGGACACCAGGCGACGTCGAACAGGCCATCCGACCACTCCAGACGGCACAGTTCCCCCAGGCTCTGGCCATCTGCAGTGGTCGAGTTCTGTTCCAGCAAAAAGAGGGAGCCACCGCCCGCAAGACCGTACAATTGGCTAGGGGGAAGGGATGTTTAGAGTTAGTTTATGAAAATTAGATAGATGGAGTCAGTGATCTCACCTGGTGGCCAGCAGCAAGTAGTTCGCCTCGAAAGGCGAAAAGCGCAGGCTATAGCCATGTCGGTCTGTGGTGGTGTGTGTCTGAGTCTGCATATTGTGTTGGATTTTAAACTGAAAGAAAATGGGGAATATTATTAATATTTATACATTTTATATAGAAAATAAACCTTATAAACTATACAACATGTTTTGAATATAAGGAAAAAGGAAACTTATAAGGTAATACGCTTTTAAAGCTGACATTTTCCTCTGCAGATTTAATAATTAAGTAGCTCTACATCATATTTTGTTGTAACAAAATAAATCTTACTTTTAGGGATATCCTCCCTCCTCTTTTGTTTCCTAATAAAAGGTTTGACCTTTGTCAAATTTAAGACATTCTAATTCCCCCACGAAACGGTGTCCAGACCAATCGATATATCGACGTTTGATCCATAACAGAATAAAACTTGTGGGGCTTCTCCCCTGCCAAAGATACCTGGAATACTGGGATACCAAGAGTCCCCCGCTGATAACACCAGTGGGTAACCTCTAATCAGATGCTAATCCCGCTGCGTGTTGCCCAATCATGCAACAGTTGGTCACATGACCTCGCAACAATACTTGACATTAGCCAATTTATTCCGGACAAGTGGCAAACTGCGCAAAATGTGCTGTGAACTCGGGGGAAGTGGATACCCGGGGTGGGTTCGACACCCACAAGCCACACCTCGCTGGGGCCGTGTTCTGTTCCGCCGCAGTGTCCAAACAACTGCATAACGCGCAAATCCAGTTAGTGGCCCAAGCGAAGAAGACCCACGGACAGGGCCAGGGCAAAGGTATATAAGCAGGTTGCACGGCTTGGGGCTTTCGCATTTTCCTCCGCCGATCGCCCTGGAAAACTCTGCACGCGCACTCTGAGCTCAGGACCCCAAGGATACCCAAGGATTTAATAGCTAGCCAAGGACACCAGTACAACCAGGACAGCTAAGATGGTCGTCTCCGTGAAGGTCTTCAAGAAGGCTACTCCCAACGGCAAGGTCACATTCTACCTGGGCCGTCGCGACTTCATCGACCATCTGGACTACTGCGACCCCGTGGATGGGGTCATCGTGGTGGAGCCGGATTACTTAAAGAACCGCAAGGTGTTCGGTCAGTTGGCCACAACCTATCGCTATGGCCGCGAGGAAGATGAGGTCATGGGAGTCAAGTTCTCCAAGGAACTGATCCTGTCGCGGGAGCAAATAGTCCCGATGACCAACCCCAACATGGAGATGACACCGATGCAGGAGAAGCTGGTGCGCAAACTGGGCAGCAATGCCCATCCGTTTACCTTCCACTTCCCGCCCAACTCGCCCAGCTCCGTTACCCTGCAGCAGGAGGGCGATGACAACGGCAAACCCCTGGGCGTGGAGTACACCATCCGAGCCTTTGTGGCCGACTCCGAGGACGACCGCCAGCACAAGCGCAGCATGGTCAGTCTGGTGATCAAGAAGCTCCAGTATGCCCCCTTAAACCGCGGCCAACGCCTGCCCAGCTCCCTGGTCAGCAAGGGATTCACCTTTTCGAACGGCAAGATCAGCCTGGAGGTCACGCTGGACCGGGAGATCTACTACCACGGCGAGAAGGTGGCCGCCACCGTCCAGGTCTCGAACAACTCGAAGAAGGCCGTCAAGAGCATCAAGTGCTTCATCGTCCAGCACACCGAGATCACCATGGTGAATGCCCAGTTCAGCAAGCACGTGGCCCAGCTGGAGACCAAGGAGGGCTGCCCCATTACCCCAGGTGCCAACCTGACCAAGACCTTCTACCTAATTCCCCTGGCGGCCAACAACAAGGATCGTCACGGTAAGATTGATGGGATAACACCTGATAGTAACTCAAATTAAATGTCTTTGTATTTACCCCAATCTGTAGGCATTGCCCTCGATGGACATCTGAAGGACGAGGACTGCAACCTGGCCTCCTCCACCATGGTGCAGGAGGGCAAGTCCACGGGAGATGCCTGTGGTATTGTCATCTCGTACTCGGTGCGCATTAAGCTTAACTGCGGCACTCTGGGCGGCGAAATGCAGACCGATGTGCCCTTCAAGCTCCTTCAGCCGGCACCTGGTGAGCCTTACTCTATATACCTCTATATATCTCTATGGTACATTAATTCCCCTCGATATGATCCCTCTAGGCACCATTGAGAAGAAGCGCTCGAACGCCATGAAGAAGATGAAGTCCATTGAGCAGCACCGCAACGTCAAGGGCTACTATCAGGACGACGACGATAACATTGTCTTCGAGGACTTTGCCAAGATGCGAATGAACAATGTCAACATGGCGGACTAATCTCTGAAAACCGGCATACTCTCTTGCTTTGTTGTGAACCGAACGGAAACGAATCGAAAGCACTGAAATCTGGTTGCAGCAGTCTCTCGTGGAGGCCACAATCTTTGTATTATAACCGTATCTATAACGCTCTCTAAGTGGAAACTTTGGTGGATCTGGAGTTTGTACCCGTACCTCTATGCATGTTGATGTGTTGATATGACCGACCTCGAGTCCCTCTATATTATAAATGTGTTATGGCTATCTAGACTCACCGTTTCTATCGTCGCAGTTGAATATCCAAAGGAGTTCTTGGTGTCGGGTTGGGATTGCTTGGTTTGGGAGTTCTTGAGGGTTTCAACTTCAAAAGTCGAATGATCTCCGTAACTGCGCAGCAGAACGATGAAGGTTCCTTGGGCTGCTTTAGGGGTGGTTGTTCCCGTTGACAAGGGGTTGAAAAGCCCGCTGCTTATAGGTCAAGTCGAGGGGTTGAAAGGTTTTCGAGGAGCAACAGGCTGTTGTGAATCCGCGGTGACCAATCAGCGCAAGGCTAGAGCTAAAAACTGGATATGGATATGGCCGGCTCTAACGGAAGTTCCCGCGGTAACCAGATGGTAATAATAGAACCGCCGAAACTCATTGTATGCTAAACAGACAAGCTTTTTGGACCTGGCCTGACCTTGATGACGGCTAAGGCCGCCAGCTGCCACAAGTTCTGTGTCAAAGCCCATATCCTCCTCCTTCTCCTCCTCCTCCTCCATGGTAGTAGTAGAGTTGTAGTTCCCACTCTTCTGGGCCCATCTCTTATGCAAGGCAGCAGCAACATAACGCCTGACCGCTGGAGCATTGCACAATCCGGGGCAGCAGCTCCGATCGATTTCACACACCGCTGCCCGCTGCTGGGCAAGTGACTTCCGGATGCAGGCCAAGCCCCGAAAAGAGCCAACTATAAATGCCAATGTTGTTGTCAAAATGCTGCCACAAATTTGACGAGAGTGCAACGCGATGGAGCTGCCACTTGGAAAGTTACCACTGGGGACTCTGCTGCTCCAATTGATGCTGCTCGTCTCCCCGGCGATGATGCAGCCGCAGCAATTATTCTACCATCCCCGCCAGCTCTACTACGATTCGCCCCGTCTTCGAAGATTCGAGTATGCCGTGCCAGTCGCTCCTCCGTCGCCGCCCTTGCACTACCAGCAGCAGACGCCCCACTTCCAGCTGGTGAACTACCGCCCCAGCTATCAGCCCTTGGCCTTGGAGTACCAGCAACAGCAGGTGCCTGCTCCGGCCCCACCTTTGCCGCCCCTGTATACGCAGCAGAGTGTCCAGTACCAGCAGCGGGCCATAGCTCCTCCTCATGCGGAACTGGCCAAGTATCGCTACGAGGGAAACTACCTCCCAGTGCAGCCACAGCGTCGCGTCGAGGAGCAACTACACCAGCAGCAGCAGCAACAGCAACTGTTGCAACAGCAGCAGCAACAACAACAGCAGCAGCTCTTCAACGTTCCCCCCGCTCTCTTTACCAGCGATGTGCTCCATGTGATACCGCCGCGAATCGCCAGGTTGCAGGAGCAGCAGCAGCAGCCTACCCAGCCCCTTCAAGCGGAGCGGCCCAGGAGGTTTGCCCAGAAGCAGGACACAGACGTGTCCGAGTCCAGGAGTCAGAGTGATGGAACCAAGAAGGAAACCAAATATTTTCAGTAAGTCAAGAATAATTTTTAAAGATTTTTTTAGAGGAATAAGAAAGGATTTCAATCAGTTTTAAAAGCATAAGTACTTTACACCTGGGAATAGTGAAAAATAGAGAACTTGCGGTTTGAAATTTAGAAGACATTGACATTAAAATACGTAAAAATACATAATTTTAGTCAAAACATTGTGCTGGAAAAGGAGTGGAAAATATGTAAGAATATATTAAAAAAGGTGGTGCAAGTCCCATACAGGCACACAGAAACCGGAATGACAAACTAATACATAATTATATTTGGGAAATTGGGAAGAAAATGGCTAAAGTCACAGGTGATATGATATTTTTAAGGACCTTTTAAGTATAAAAACTGCTGTGGGAAAGGGGTGAAAAATATAAAAAATATCCCTAAAAGATGGTGGTGGTTTTTCCCATTTTAAAAAATCATAGGTCGCAATTACTAACCTCAATTATATACAGTAAAAGGTTTTTTAAAAAAAGGGTGAAAATTGAGTAGAACATGTTGACAAAATGGTGGTGGCTTACAGATTTAGCTTTAATTAAAAATTACGAAAGCCTTCAAAATTGCATTTCAAACAGTTTCAAAGGTGTTTTGTTTTTCCAAATTTTATTTAACAAAATTCAATGACAACATATTGTTTTTTTTAGTGACATTTTTATGCGCTTCGATGGCCCCCATTCGCGGAGTCACGGCCACGTCTTGAAGCACCCAAAGGTTCAGGAACGCCGCTTCGAGTCGCAGCGAAGCACGAACCGCTACAAGGGCGAGGTGAGCTTGACTGGAGAGACCCAGCGAAACCATAAATTTCCAGATAATTCGCCAGACTTTCTACCAATCCAGGTGATTTGGACCGATCGTCAGGGCGGCCACGGCGAGCACCGCTGGGACATGGCTCAGGGAAAACTCTAAACATAAATTTGCATACTCCTTCCCCCACCTCCACTTCCATTTCCACTTCCATTTCTTCGCTCTGTAAATACCCATCCGAACTCGCATAAATCGTGACTTTTCATAATTTTGGCGTATTATTTATTTAAGGGCAATGATTTGGCGTGAAATTGGAACGGGCACTGCAAAAGATTTGCATACGAATGCAAGCAGCTCGATCTTGTCTTAGGTCAGCGCCTTCGGGAACTTCGGCGATCTTTGAGATTTTCTCACGCCGCTCCGGAAAAGTGGACTGTCCAACTGGTTTTACAACTCCGTCCGTCGAGCACTGTCCCGGCCGAAAAGGTCATCCTTTAGCCTGAAACTGGTTCCGGCTCTGGGCAGTGACCCGAGTGTCCTGTCCTGCAGTTACTTAGTTACAGGACATGCGGGTCGGATATGTAAATGCCTGAAGACACAAGGAAGGGGTTGAAGATGCAAGGGTCTTATCTCCGGGCCTGTGTAACCTCTGAGACCTCGGGGGTTGCACTCGCCTTAGTCCCTGCTTGTCGTCTCATTTGCATATCTCCAAGTCGAAGGCCGAAGTGACATAAATGCCCGCCGGCGGACAAGCTCAGTGTCCAGTTGTCTGTCTGCGTCTTGTGTTAGGTGAGAATGACCGAACGGACACATGTTTTAGATCCTGCCCAATCCTAACAGCAGTTCGATTTCAGGTCCGGGCTCCGGCATATGTAAATGGAATGCGGGTCATTAAGGAAGCGTTCGGCGATCAGCGATCAGCGCTGGCTGTCAGTCACTCACATCACCTTCGAGACTGTCCAGAACTGGTTCTGGTCTCCTTCTTGGGCGATAAGGTCATCAAGGCAAGACAAGGCGGCAACTCGTATCGAAGTACCCCGTTCTCACACGCTTCCCTAATTTATGCAAGGACACTGCAGAAGGACTCTGGATGCGATTGCGATTGCTATTGCTGTTGCCACTGCTGTGGCGTGAGTTCCCAAAGGACAACCGGTCTGACCGGTCCGGCCGGGTCCGAGTCTCGGGAATCCGTGTCTTCGGTGACCACGACCCACGGCTCCTTGATTCTGTATTCGAGCTTCTGATGGGAACTGCCATTAGCTGGCCTTTGTCAGCAACTGCCCGAACGGGTTGTCTTTGCCTTTGCTCTTGGGTGTCACTGGGATCTCCTTTGATGAGGTATCCTTCTCGCGGTGTTACTGCATTGATTTATACGCAAATAAAATGTATGTTTACCTTTCGAGCTGGCAAACGCCGGTGTGACCTCAATGTGTGGACAACGAGATGAGGCTGGGATTGTCTCGGATTGAACTTTGTTCACGCTCTGATGGTAAGAGCTTGGTTCACAGAATATAATATTGCAACAACAGCCTATGGCTCTTAAAAAAACTCTTTTTACATAAAGTGAATGAAAAACGCATTTAAAGTTTTTCGAAATTTTTAATTTAATATTCTAAACAAGAAAGTCGAACCTAAATGAATGACATAATATAGAATAACGTTATGATCTCGTGCCAATCGCGAGTCTCGGCATATTTACAAACTACATGGACTTGCGGAACTTTCAGGAGTATTTCGATTTCGGAGAGATTCCGATACCCAATCCCTACTGGTACTGGTGGTACTGGGGCTGCTGCTGGTGCTGCTGATGCTGGTACTGCTGCTTACTGGAACCGGAACTATACTCCTGCTGCGACTTGTGGCCGCCGGCGCGGAGCAGCTGCGTAGGTGGCGGAGGAGTGGGAATCTTCACCACGATATCGGTGGGCTCGCGAATGACCTCCGCCTTGAAACCCTCCTTTGGATCGGCAGTGTACTTAACCGTGCGGATGAAGCCATCGGAGTCCACCACCGAGTAGCTGCCCTTGATGACGGCACCGTCACGGATCTCCTTGCGGTTCTGGTAGTTGGTGAACTCATCATCCTTCACATCGAAGCCAAACTGGTAGGAGGAGTTTTGCTGCAGAAAATTTGAGAAAATTACAGATTTAATTTACAAGCTCAAATTGAGAGACATTTTTATGCTGTACCCATAGCTGGGCGGTGTTCAATTGAGATTTGGAATGCGTAGTGTCCCACGAATCTGACCCACTTTGGTGGCTGGGCCAGAAAAGTGTCCAGACGGTTGCGTCACCGCCCCACAGGCGCATGCGCGTAGGCTGTAACCAAAACTGAGACTGAGACCGAAGCTGAAGCTATAACTCCCTGTCCCAGATCACGCACAAGTGAAAGTAATTTGGAGCCACTTGCATACAGAAATGTTTAATGGTCCGGGCGCACGAATCAAAGCACCAAAGCGCCAAAGCCATAGACCGGATCACACGATCGATATTATGCAACAAGGCGGTAGAAGCCAAGCCACCCGACAAACCCAATTCCACGAAGCTTTGGGTAAATTATGCACAAGTTTGGTGCTTTCCAGGGCATAAAATTAAGTCAATATCAAATTATTACATACATTGTTGTATGGAAAATAAGGAAAAAGAAAAAGATAAACCTAGATAATGTAGGAAATACCAACCGTTCAAGAACTCCCACAAAGGAGGAGTCAAAGACCATGACCAAATCAATTTATTTAAGATCCAACCAACTATTTTATTGCCATGTTCCCAATCAGTCCAAGAACATCTCGAGGCTTTGGCTAATTTATGGGCAAGGTTGAAGGTTTCCCCCACTAAACGAAACTAAACGAGGATGCAATGAAGCAAGACCGCCGTTGAACTGAGACAATCCCATTGCAAATCATCGGCAACTGGGTTAAGGTAAACAGAAGCGTGGCTCTAAGGCGTGGCCAGATCGAACCCTCGATCTTCTGACGTGGCCAAAAGGAAAAAACAAACGAAACCCGAACTACACAAAAGAACTGCAGGCCGAAAATTGGAAAGGCAAAAGCCAGTTTGCAAGCCGGTTCTAATGCGTGCACTGTCCATTTGCACGAGTGCACCTCTGTGGGAATCGGACTCTGCCATGGCTCCACCACGGATTGGGGTATATGGGTCGCATTTGAAAGTGATTGTCTGGCGGAGAATGCAAGTGCCGGCGGCAGTGTCACATTTTATGGAGCATTTATGGCGGAAAATTGCATTAGCCAAATGAATTTCTGGTTGAACTTGTCGTATTAATCTTTATAGTTATGTGAATTTAATGGGCTTGTGATATATTGGGTTTTTTTAAATAGTTTTAAAATTAAATGAGTGCCATCAAGACTAAGTACTAGCTGTACCTCATTTGGAATATCAATATTTTAGAGTTCATTTTGTATACTGCAACCAAATTTAAATTAAATCTGACTAAAATTATATTTCATTAAAGACTATAATAACATTTAGATAAAAACTCCTCAGCAATATAAAAATAGAAACAGATAATCCAAACAAATTTTAAGACTAATTTTCCTACTTCCACCTCCTGTCTGGCTATTACTTTTAATCGATTTGAGAGATGACACGCCATCTCAGCACCTTAACCCCATCTCGTTAGCCCGCTTCGGCATTAAGCCTGATGGATTATGGTCGCTTTGGTAACGGATACTCGCCAGCTTCCGCATGCAAAGGCCATAAACCATCGCCGGTGGCTAAGTGGCCAAGTGGCTGAGCTTGAGCTTCAGCCTCAGCTTTAGCCTGAGCCTGAGCGGACCGGACCAGGAGCTATCATCGGGCCAATGAACAAGCACAATGCACAATGCAACGCACACATATGGCCATGGCCAAATCCACGCCACAGTGCAACTTTGTGGTCCTCGTGGTTAATGAACCCCAGGTGCCAGTGCCCCCCATTGCCGACTCTACGGCTACATTGCATGCTTCAATTGTAATTATGTTGCTGTTGCAGCTATAGTTGCACTTACTGTTGCTGTTGCTGCTGCTGCTGCTACTTCTGCTGCAGTGAAGCGAAAAAGAAAGTGTGCGAAAGTCGAACTCGAATGGGGATTCGAACTCAAGTTTTGCACAGCAACAAAAGATTTAGCTACATATCACGGCAACAATTGTAACTCTTATACAAAAGAGAAGTTAAATAATAATAAACATATGAACAAAAATCTTAGTCGAATCCTTGGCCCATTACACTTTCTTTTTAAATTCTTAAACTTCTTAAATTTGACTTATTCATCCATCAAATATTGCCACTAACAAATGTTTGTTTCCTAATCAAAACTATACACCACTTTTTCATTGTGTATTCCAAACTTACGTCATCATACTGCTCCTCCTCCTCTTGCTGCTGCTGCTGCTGCAGCGCTGTCAGCTTGTGCTGTCCCTTGCCGAGGATCGAGCTGGACGGGGCTTGGTAGGCGGGCTGAATCCTGCGGGGAGGCTGAGCAGCGGGCTGAGGCTGTGGCCGATAGGCTGACTGCTGCGGCTGTGCCTGGTACTGTAAATAGATTTAAAAAAATGTCATATAAGAAACTACATCGAACGTTTAGGCAGCAATATTTTAATATGGATAAGCAGCAGAGTTTTCTTTTCGATGAATTATAAATTTCATTTTTTATCTAGTTTTCATTAAAATATTAAGCTGTTTCTAATAGGTTATATATTTAATCAAAATTAAAAAAAAAAATTATTTAAAAATGAACTTAATAATCTCCACAAGATCTAAGATATTTATTCATATCAAATAGACATTTTCCTATCCCTGATTGGTGGTTACCCACCTGAGGCTGATAATCCCTAAGGGCCGGCGCCACATATCCCTGTTGCTGCTGGGCCCGGATCTGCTCGGCCACCGTGTCCTTGATGCGGATCTGCTGGCCGGAACTCACAAACTGCTGCGTCTGTTCCGAATTCTGCTCGAAGATGGGCGTGCTGTCGCCGGACTGGCCCTGCTGCTGCTGCTGTTGGAGCTGCTGGTAATACTGGCGCAGGTAGGCGGGATCCACGCCCTGCTGGCCGGCAGCCAGGCCGCTGAACGCCACCACCGCGGTGGCCACCACTAGCAGGAGCTGCATGTTGCTGGAGGGGCTAGATCACTGATCACAGATGGGAGACACGGAGAGAGACGCGGACACTCAAAACTGAAACTCGAACCTCAGCGGAGCCACAAAACTATCTGCGCTGGCTGCGGACCCAAATTGCACTTTTATATCGACAAAACGCGGAGCAGCAGCCACTCATAGTCGTCGCTCTCCACTCGCGGCATGGCTCACTCTCTGGGCCATGTAACTCTCGACCGGGCCACTCTTGGTACTGCCCGCCCGCCTGCCTGATTTACAACAGCTGTTTTCGGCGACTCCCCCATTCGGCGGCCGTCGTTTCCGCTCAAATCATAGTTCCTCTACCCTCGACCTGGGCCATTGTTTTATATTTCTTTGCCCCTTGATCGTGTCTATCGGAGGTATGCTGTGTTTAGCCAAATTTATTTAAAGGCATTGGTAAAATTCACAAAATGGGGTTAAGAAATTTTTACATTGCTTCGATGGTTACGGTGTTAGTAAAAACGCTCATATACGTTAATTAAAGTAAAATATGAGTTACAAACTTTCAAATTAATTCCTTGATTTATTAACTTTTTTTTAAGGTATTTATATGGGCTATACTTTGACTATACATTTGAATACTATCAAGTATATTGCATTCTTTACACAGCATCATAGAGTCGAGTCTTTTAACCTTTTCGATCCTTCTCATTTCGTTACATTACGTGATCTCGGCCAAGTGGTCAGCTAACAGCTGTTAGCTGAAGCTCTATTTTGGCTAACAGAGACAGCTGATTGATACCGACGGGGGGCGTTTGAAAACTTTCACGAAATTGTCATTTAACCGTAACTCGGGCAAGATGGGACACCTGTGTGCGTGGGGTGAGGGGTGCTGCAATGCATTTTGAAAGCATGCAAAGCCCATAAATAAATGTAAATTACATTGCGGTTGACTCCTTCGCCGACATGCAACTATATATAGTTGATTTTATGCAATGGGCCTGGGGCTCTTTTTTTTCTGCTAGCTTCCCATTAGATAATCATGCCCAATTAATTGCCCAGCTCTCGACGAGGTTCACATTCTTGAGGTCAATGCGATTGGAAGAGGCCGCACCCTCAAAAAACACACAAAAAAAAATAAACACATCTAAAATCGAACCCAACAAGTGCAGAGCCTCCATTGTGTCTGACCCAAATTTGCCGTAAACGTTTTTCATTGGCGCCTTTTGTCTCGTACTCACATCCATCTATCGAATAGCGAATAGCTATAGCAATCTTTGTATCTGTATCTGTATCTGCATCTGCATTGCGTTCGCGTTGCGGTTGAATGGGTTCAAGCGATCTTTGATGTCGCTGATTGCCAAACTTTTGCACTCTGAGCCCTTAGCAGGGGATCATGTGATCGAATCATTAAATCCCCATAAGTAGGAGAAATATGTTAACCCCATCTGTACATGGGAAAAATATTATACATTTATAAAAAAAACTAGATAGATTGGGATTAAGTGAAGTTCAGTTGGACAACACTATATTTTCGATCAATTTGATCATTTTCGTTTTGTAAAAAGGCTAGATGAACAATTTAAAAACAGCAAGGCTATGTTTTTTCATTATAAATTAAAAGAATATATATATTTTATCAAACTCACTAAAAATTTCTATATCAATCACAAATAAATATGAAAAATCATCAATATCATCACTCTGAATAAGTTTCTTTCAATATATGGTCATGTGATCGTGTCATTAAACCCTACAAGTCGTGGAAATACTCCAATACTCGATATTTGAGACGACAATGCGATTACAATTGCCTCAGAGCATTGTTAGTGTTACAGTTGCCGCCCTGAATTTGCATGCATATAGGAGAGGTCTATATATCAATTGGAGGAGATTTCTTTGATGGAGGTTGCCCACTCGACAAGGTCGTTTCGGGGGAGTCGCCAACGCAATCGCAATCGAAGTCAGTCGACTGGCAGACTGGCTGACCGACCGCTTAATGGGATCGGAACCAAAACAATTGCATGGCGCAGATGTATGAAAGAGTAACAACCACATTTGTGGCTTACTTAGCCGTGAAGTGAAAGTACATTATGTGTGGTACAATTGTTATGCACATTACACACGTACACTCACGAGTCGCGAGTGACTTATTTTCCATTGAAATTAAAGTCAAATTTATGGGTACGCTCATTTCTCAGCTCAAGTTTGCATATAGTTTCAATATAAATAAGTTTAATTGCCCGAATGATTGATGGAATAAGCGCAGATTTGCAGCGTCATGTTATGCAAAGATTTTCGGCTACTCTTTTTTGGGTTTTCGGGTTGGGCTGGGCTGGGCCGGGTCTGGCCTGGCAAGTGGGAACTACTCAAAAAGTCAGGAAAAAGAGCTCGTCATATTCAAATCATTGTGATACGATTGCGTTGCCGGCATGTGGCAATGTTTGATCCAATTGTGGCCAAATTATATCACACTTAAAATATAAATATCAGGTGTAGCCAGTCACAAGTGTGGGAATTAATGGGATAATGGCTAGGAAACTCATGTTTAAGACACACACAAACGGATTTTATTTAACCAATGAAAGTCGTATTTATTAATTAAAACATTATTTATGCCTATTACATTCCATGACTAGAATCACTCGACGTTAACACACCTGACTGACCTGGATGTTAACACAAAATAGTCGTAAAAGAAACATAACTATAAATCAAAGTTATTTTTTATTTAATTAATTTATATAGTTCTTCTATGGAAACAGTAAATGGTCTGAGGTGGTGTTACTGTGTGTGTTTAAATTTATTTCGATTCCGATTTCATATACCAAACCAATGTATCATTAAGCTTGTTAGTGGTTCACAATTTCCTGTCGTTCTTCATATATAATTTATTGAGTAAGTTAAATAGAATTTCATAAAAATCCGCTAAATATGTTAGGAGATAAACAACTGTCGGTGCCAACTGCTGCATGCGATGTTGCCTGTGGGGATGATGTTGCTCCCTCCTGTTGCTGATACAGTTGCAGTTGCAGTATGCAGTTTTCTAGTATTCGGTGGCACCAATAACGCTGTACATTAGACGATTGAAGGAGCCGCTCTGGCGTATGTTCTCATCGTGGGTGTTTACCACCTGTGGAAGGGGATTTATGTACGTCTTAGTATATTATATTAAAACTATTAAGAACCTGTATTTCAATAAACATAGATACTAGTTAAGTAAACTCGTAACGAGCTTATTAAGCTAATACCCTTCTTACAGCCATACAGTTAACATAAATAAAACATAATATCTTTCATTACTACTCACATTGTACGGCGGCCGGGATACTGGCGCTGATACTGGTTTCTGTAAGAGTATTCAGGAGAGTGGAGAGATAAGATCTTGCTTAATAACTCTTGGTTAAAGTCTTTTCAAATGCAATCTCTAACGGTTATGAGCTTTTTCGGTTAGGTGTCAGTCGATGTTAGGATGCCAAAAAATATACATATGTAGGTGTGCTTGTGATTTGGAAAATATACACAGAGAGTAATGGGGTTAATGAAGGTAGTTTGATGCCAGCAAAAAACCAGGTTAGTATCACTACTTCGGCCCCGTTAGTTGTCGTTACAGCGCGTTACAACATGCCGCCAGACAAGGGCACACTGTTGACTAACATTTGGTTGGTTCAACTGTACAGGATGCTCAGAGTTTACAGCTTACAGCTTACAGCTACACATTTACACAGGAAGAGAGACGAGAGCGAGCGAGATAGGTACAGAGAGAGACAGATAGACTTTGTACAGATGAGCTTAAGATTGATACTGATACGATACTGATACTGAGATTGATATATAGATTAAGAGGATCTTGGCGATCGTGTGTTTTGACACAGACTTTTGACTGGGTTTGTTTAAACTTGATTGATTGATTGATTTCGAACGGTTGCGCACGATCTTACCTTTCCTGGAACCAATCTATTGGGCTGATAGACCCTAGTCTGCACAGGTATGGTTACTTCCTGTGGCGCGGCATTGCCGTAGCTGCTGTAGCCGCCCTCTTCTTGGATGAGTCTGTAGGTATCGCTGTTCCTGGGATCGTACACGACAGTTTTCTTATAGCTGCTCGGGGGCAGTGGTCAGTGATATCGGTCAGTGTGATTTCGGGGGGTTTGCATTGAGATCGTTGAAAGCGCCGTTATTTGTTTTTGGTCAATTATTCGTTGGTTTTTTTTGGTGTTATGCATATTTTCAATAGATTTATTTGATTTTGTTGTTGGTTAATCGAAATTAACAAAAAGATTTTTGGTTTTTGGTTTTGTTTTTGGTTTGTTTTTGGTTTTTTTTTTTTACATCGGTTGAGTAGCGTGAGACAGAGTAGTGAGAGAATAGAAAGAGAAAACAGGATGTGCACAAAATACGTTAGAATTATTTTGTTTTTCGTTGTAGTTGTAGTTGGTTGTAGTTGCTGGTTGTAGTTGTGCCTCGTTGTCTTAAGAACTGCACACACTCCTCGAACGGATTGCGATTAATAGGAAACTCATTAACAAATTCCTTACGAGCTAGTTATTAAATCGAACAGAACTGCATAACAAGATGTAAGATGGATTCATTTAGATATAGTAATTGGATTCAACTGAATCCCTAGTTGTCATCGCATGAGAGTCGAAGCCTTGAGATCGGGCGTTACGGGGTTAGAGGTTAGTGGCTGGGATCATGGTTGTTATTGGGGTTGCAGTGGAGCCGGTGGCTTATGAATAGGAACTTTCAGGGCTGTCCTTCAACAGTTTAAGTGTAAATATGTATCATAAATGTGTGTAAATTCAGCAAACGTCTTTGAGTTTCGTGGATTAGTCTTATAAAGGGGCGGGCAAAAGGGTGGGGAATACGGGGTTTTCAGCAGGAACTTTTAGGGGGTGTTTTTTTTTAGGAGGAGGGTATACTAGTAAAATCGGGCTGAGGACTACTATTTCTTTGATCATTTGTTTTGTTGATAGAGCTGCTGCAGTTGCTGCTGGCGGTGTTGACGTTGTTGCTTAGCAAGTTGGTCTTTTTGCTTTTGTTGCTCCAGGATTTTACGTTTTTGTTCCAGGAAAGATAGATCGATGAAAATTCTAACATTAATCGTGCAGCTAAGTTCTAGATATATCAGGGTCTAAGAGCTAGATATTGGTGTCTTTCGTTGTTTTTATGGGTTTATTATTCTATTGATTATAAGTATTTACAGCACCTGTCCTACCAAAAAAGGAACCGGATCCCCTTCCGTATCTGTGCCACCATTGCCATAATAAAGGAAACCCTCCCCAAAGGGAAACGATAGCTAGATATGTAGACACTTATTTACAGGGTTAAATTGCCCTCTTATCACAGACTCAGGTCATAGAGCTTTTCTTTGCGATATGAGGATATAGGGATATATAAATTATAGACAGCAGAGCACATGCAATCATTTTTGGACTTGTGTCGTGTTGTTTCTGTTGTTCTGCTTGGATAAAGATATCGATATATGGAGGTTTATACATATATATAGATTTTGAATCTGGGTTTTAGGAGAAACACAGTTGTTGTGGTTGTGGTGGACAACAATAACCGGGGGGGTGTTAGTCTGTACAGACAGGCAGGGAAAACACGGGAAACGTGGCAAACATTCCTGATAAATAGTCATATTCATGGATTCAATTTGTGTCAAGGCAAGTTCGGATTCAATTTCAAGTTCTTGCTCAATTTTGTGCTTTCCATATAGGATCAATAATATCAATATATCAAGGTGCGGAGGATTCAATCAAAGAACGAACTCAGGCTGTGCTCAAGATATGAATTTACTTTTACCCGTTAAGTTTTGTTGGCAAAGGACGATGCAAAGGACTGTCCTTCAAGCGATTGCTATCGCTCGTGGCGAAGCTACAACAATATACATAGAATATATAGGTATATAGTATATAGAGAGTGGTCAGATCCGGCAATAGGCGTAGTACGTACAACATCTATGGACTGTGTGTGTGCGTGTCTTTGGTGGATGGGTGTTGCTTCTCATTTCGTGTGTGCTGCGGCAGCGGCGGGTTAGTAAATTTCGAGTTTCGATTTAATTTTCAATTTTGTGGCTTTTCTGGTTAGTGGATTATAGCCGCAACTTAACCAGGAACCAATTTTCGGGTTATATTATGTATATGGACACCTTGGGCTACTCGTGTAATCGTAATCGCAATCGTAATTGCGACTAGGCTTATTAGTTTCAAAGCTACTACTGGGCGCATTTTTCGAGTGGCTCTCTCTCTGTCTCTGGCAAAAAAGAAAAGCTGCATCAAATTTCGAAGAGTTCTACGCAGATTTATTCAAAAATTGCAAATTCCAAAAAGAAATGAACGTAATTATAGGCAAAATATAGTGGGTGTTCAATTTTGTGACAAGCGTATCCAAAGTTCGGTTATTAGTGGTTTTTTCATTGTATATTCGAGCTAAGCAATAGGAGTTCCAGATGGTAAATTTCTGGGTGACAACTTACGGAACTGTGGTTCTGATGGTGTCCTCGATGTTGCTGTTGGAGTACAGACCGATGGGCGAGTTGAATTGCTTGTGGAAGACCTGTCATTGGGATATAACATGAATGAAAAGTTTGATTAAAAATAAGTACTACCCTTTAGGCGATCTTAAGTTGATCAAATTTATTATCAAATCTTTTCCCTAGAAATCAAAGTTTCCCATCCCTTTGTACTTACGCGGCCAGTGTCGGCCTCCGAACCGACAACCTTGTGCAGCATGGTGTCGGCCACGCGCTGCTTCATGATACTGTCATGGTAGTCGTGTCCTGGATGGGCGCGCACAGCGGGGTTGGGGTAGTGCCTCAAGTAGGATTCTGTCGTGGGGGCATCCTTCTTCACTTTGGCGCCGGGCAGGACCAGCGGAGTTGTTCGGTATGGCTAAAGGAGAAGCACAGAAACATCACACATTATGACCAGTCAAGATTAACGACTTTGTTTATGCCAAAACCAATGGGCACACACACCCAAAACACCCATTTGGCAGCCGCCAACTAATAATATAAATAAATCAGCGCGCGATTAGCAGAATTTTTCTAGAATATTGCTGATCTGCGCCCACTGTGCTAGGTGTGCGCATTCGCCTGTGTATGTCTGTCTGTCTGTTTGTGTATCATTTTTATATAGAAAATTCCATTTGGTGTGCGTTTATATACTTTAAAAATAGAGAATATATTTTTAGGCGCTTACGTAAGCGTGTTCTTGCTGCCAGCCAGCGTCCAGCGATTTGAATTTTGTATCTTTGCCGATGAGCGTTTTATTTTTACCGAGCCTTGGCAAGAGTAAGTAATTTAATATACATGGCTTGAGATTTGAATGCGCGCCCAATCGATAACTTAGAAGCTGGTCCGGAGTTGCCAGACTGTGAGGCTGGGCTTTGCGCAAAGTGTGACCGCATCACGAAAACGTAGCAATACTGACTTTGGCTCGGCCGTAGAGGGACCAGCTTTTTGCGCGCTTTTTGACTGCCTGCCAGCTGGCTTAACTGCACCGCGCTTCTTTAGTTATTAACTATTATTTAATCCTTCCTGCCCGCCGACTAATATATCAACTAACCCTATGGCCGCCGTGCGTCGCTCCACGCGTCTGAGCAGCATCAGCAAGGCCACCACCGCCTCGCCGTCGACGCAGACGCAAGTGCACACGCCGCGGCGATCGGAGGTTTGGCGGAGAAGACAGCCGAAACAAGTGTTTGCCGACAGCGACGAGGAGGAGAATGACCACAGTCTGATTCGGCCCGTTTCAGAGAACAACGAGAACCGCAACCTGCTCAACAAAATGGACAAGGACAGGGCAACCAGGCGGAGGACGAACACGGGGAAGGTGCCACCGCCGGAGCACCAGTTGCCGGCAGAACAAAAGACGCCACGCAGCACGAAGAAAACAGCAGCGGCAGAAGCAGCAAAGATAGCGCGTTCCCGAGAAGCTTCCACTATCTTTGTGGAGAGCAGCAGCGATGAGGAGCGGGATGTCTCCGTGCTCCAAGTCTCGCCGCCCAAGCAGCGGAGGCTACAGCCGTTGCCGCAGCACCTGATCAGTCCCTCTCGCTTGTTGGACAGGCTCAGCATAGACGAGCGTCAGGAGGAAGATGCAGAAACCAAGACTGACAAGCCGGAGAGGCAGGAAGGGCTCCGACACCAACAGCAAACGAAAAAGCCAGAACCGAAGCCTGCAACTGAAGAACAGGTAAAACTGGAGCAGCAATCCGAGCCAGAAACACTGCCCTCTCCGCCCCGCAACAAATACCAAAATGCAAGACGCGTGCTCAACAGCGCCGAGACCCAAAATCTTCCAGGACGCGAGGAGCAACTGCTCGAACTGCGGGAATTCTTCACTAGCCACTTAGAAAGTCAGTCCTCTGGCAGCCTCTATGTGTCCGGGCAGCCGGGAACGGGCAAGACCGCCTGCCTATCACTGCTACTTCGCGATCCTGCCTTCTCCAAGCGCCTGCAGCGCGTCTACATCAACTGCACCAGCATTGCCAGCGTGGGAGCCGTGTACAAGAAGCTCTGCTCCGAGCTGCAGCTGAAGCCGAACGGGCGCACCGAACGCGATCACTTGGACGCCATCCAGCGGCACCTGCGCAGCGCCAAACGTATGCTCCTGCTGGTCCTGGACGAGATCGATCAGCTAAGCACGAGCCGGCAGGCTGTGCTCTACACGATCTTTGAGTGGCCCGCCTTGCCTGGCGCCAGGATACTTCTCGTTGGCATTGCCAACAGCTTAGATCTCACTGATCGGGCGCTGATGCGCCTGAACGCCAGGTGCGAACTGAAACCGAGGCTTATGCACTTTCCGCCCTACTCCAAGCAGCAGATCGTAGAGATCTTCAAGTCGCGCCTGGCCGAAGCCGAGGTGCTAGACGTCTTTCCCCCCGTTACCCTGCAGCTGCTGGCCGCCAAGGTGAGTGCGATCAGCGGGGATGTGCGACGAGCTCTGGATATTGGCAGGCGAGTGGTGGAGATAGCCGAGCAGCAGAAACGTGACGGCGAAAAGGAGTTCGACATGAAAGCCCTGGAACTGGAGGGCAAGGACGCCGCAGAGGCCAGAGAAAAGCAGGGTAAGTTTCTAAGGTCAATCTAGAAGTAGTCTGTTCTATAAAGAGCTTCTATCCTATAATTACAGATACCCTTAAGCCAGTTCAGGTCACCCAAGTGGCCGCGGTGCTGAACAAGGTGTATGGGGCCTCGCAAAACCTGGAGGAGGACATCGAAGCCGCCTTCCCGCTACAGCAGAAACTAATGCTCTGCAGCCTGGTGCTGATGCTACGCAACGAGCGAAACAAGGACATTAGCATGGGACGCCTTCACGAAGTGTATCGTCGGGTGTGCTCCAAGCGTAACATTTTAGCCCTGGACCAGGCGGAATTCGCGGGCACCGTGGACCTTGTGGAGACCAGGGGCATACTGCGCATCATTCGCAAGAAGGAGCCCCGCCTGCACAAGGTGCTGTTGCAATGGGATGAGGAGGAGGTGCACGCGGCGCTCAGCGACAAGCAGCTGATCGCCTCGATCCTCAGCGACACCGCCTGCCTGGGCAAGTGATGATGGGTGCTCGGTATGATGATTACCTTAGGAAATTAGTTTACCAAACAATTCACGCTGGTTAATTGCGCATTTCTCGCATTTTCATTCACCTTGGGGATGCGCATATAGGAATAAATATATATAGGAATACTTTTTGACGCTAAATTTAACATTCGCGGCTGTTGCGCCAGCACTGAAATATTTTAAAATATCATTTGAGGGTCACTTTCGACATTTCGCTCCGACTTTAATTGAATCGAATCTTTGGGTTTTCGTTTTTATGTGTGTCATAAATTAAGTAAATGTTGCGACGACCATATAATCTATTTCTGGTACGATCCCTTGACCAATAATTTAGACAATTCACTTCCTGTTAGTCCTAAGCAATTAAAGAATAAACTATATACAAATCGCAAAAGTGAAAACAATTCCTCACTTTCGCTGCGCCTCTGGGCGGGTCGTTGTGCCAAGAGTTGTGAAAATTCCCCGCCTTTGGCCATTGTTTTGCCAAGGGGTTTTTCACGGATCGTACGAGCCAAATTAACGAGTGGGTTTCTTGGCCGACTCGACATGAAATTAATTTCTTTTATAATAATTTTGTTTATTTGTTTAGCTGGCTTATTGTTGCTTTTCCTGCGCTCTCTCTCTCTCGGTTCTGTGCTCTAAAAATATCCCCGTTTCGGTGGTATGAATTACATTGAGCGCAGAAAGAGCTCAGTGAGGAATATGTTTCGAAAACTCTTGTTGCCTTTCGACGCATATTGACGAACGGCGAACAAATGTTTGAATAATAAGCTATATGTGCAGAGAGATCGAGAGAGCCAGTCAGATATATGCAAGCACAAATATATCTATATAGCGTTCTATATTATGTGGAACGAAACGCTTCTCCTTGCTTACTTATATATTTTTTTGAGGGAAAAGTAAGAGGAAAACCTCAAAAGAAATATATTCGTATCCCAACGGTCGGTTGCTGTTTGGCATTTGTATTTGAACTTGAATTCCAAGAGCAAATGTTTGACGGTAAAGGTGAAATCTTTCATCTGGATTCTGACTATGTACGCTTGCTAAAGACGACGTTGGTAGTTGGAATATGTCTACAATTCTTTGTTTATGCGTAGATACGAAAATATTAAAGAAGCTACCGTTGCCTCGAATACTGTGGAAATAATTCCCTAATTTTATAATAGTATTTTATAATATTAATAAAAAAAACTATATGTATAGACATATATGTCTAGACATAAAGTTTTTTTATTAATATTTTCTAGACCAGAACAAAGAGGTTTTATCTAGAAATATAATGTTTGATATAATTATGGGAGCTTTACTCGTTTTAATGATAAGTATTGAGTATACAATTATATCAGCTATAATTACTGAAACCTTTAATTAGGTATGTGCTAGGTTTCCTCTTATTTTGGTTTGTTTATAGATTATTTAAGTCTATTTAAAAACTTCACTTCTTTTGAGAAATATATTTCACATAAACTATATTCTTTTGAAACTTTAAATACACGAGTTCCATTGGCTTCTTAAATTTTTTAAAATCATATTTCCACACTTTATTTATATTTTAAGTTTGCTCCGAAGTTACTTAGTCACTGGCTTGCTTACTTGATATTGAATGCATTCATTGAGGTCTGGCTGCTCCTTGTAGTAGACTGGGGATCCGTTTTTGAACTGAACGTACTCCATTTTTGTAATGTGTGTGTTTGGGTTTTAATTTAAACTCCTTTGTGAAGGCCAGAATTTGAACAAGATGGAAACGAAAAAGATTATACAATTACGTAATGGAAGATCACGCCAGTTTATGTTTATTTATATTCTCTGATGGCACCGAAAGTGTCCACAAATTGTTATATCGCTGCTAGTAGTATTGGTTATTATTGGTAACTTGCTTTTTCGGCACGTTTAAATCAACGCTGCAACTGGTGCTTCTTCACGAGGATTCACTACAAAAGGATGCTCGAGCTCGAGTCTTGTATTGTTGTTTATTTTTCAATATTCCGAACGCAACTGATTTTAAAATTTTCAAATGCTGGCGAATTATTGCTATTCCGACTGCTCGGAATTCCAATTTGTCTATATAGATCCGAGAGTGTCTGTCCCTCAGTGTCGGTGTGTGTGTGAGCCAGAATATAGAAGGCAAGTGCTGACGGTCAGAGGCCGTTCGACCCACGCACCCACACCAGTCCATTCCTGGCCTTATGTACACAGATCTCAGAGAGAGCGGAGATTTCTCCTATTTTTTTCGTTAATATGTATACAAAATATGTTTTTGTGCAAATAGCTTATTCACCGAGCGTTAACGCGGCCAACAACAAACACAGCGTATAAACTTGGACTTGGGGCGTTCATCTTATTTTTTTAAACGCCCACGCGCCATATAGTCCGTCCTCCCAGTCCCCTCCGGATGTTGTTGTTTGTCCTGCAGTCCTCCACAATAAAAAAATTTGTCATTTATATAAAAGAAAATAGTTTCCTTTGCTCGATAGCCGCACAAGATATGAAGGGTTCCGGAAGCTTCCCAAAGCTAACTAGAAACTATTAAACACTTATTAAAATATATTACCTATAAATTTAAATTTATATTGGTTTTAGAACCTCATCATTTTTCTCGGTGTAGTTAAAAATTATAGACATATAACATCTCGCCTATATGTTTTAATTGCTGCTTTGTGGAGCAATTTCGTATACAATTTTTTTGGCATTTCGAAAATTAGGCACAAATATTTATCGGGCCCGAGGTTATTGTTTCGCCCGAATGCAGAAACGTTGATGTGAATACTGCAGTCACAAAATGTATAGATAAAAAACATATATCTATATATCCGATCTCGCAGATTCGCCAGCAAAGAATTGATGCGCCCAGTTTGTTTCAGCTGATTTGCACTGACACTGAGCATTGGAAATTGCCTTTGGCCGCTGATTTGTCAAACCGATTCTGACAGTTCCAAAGATATAGTACATATCCTCGCTGCGACATATCCCATTATTATTGGCATTGGCATTCTATCTTTTCGTGGCTGTCATAAGCAATTGGCATTGGAACAGGGCATTGGGCATATTATTTGATGTTTTTCCCAGCAAACACGAGCAGGTGTAATTAGCCTTGGGAGGCAGGAAAAGTTTTCAAGTTCGATGGACCATCCAAGGAACGCATAAATTACACGGAATTATGTTCCATTTTTACCACACCGAAGGCTGTCCGTTTTTTCTCTTGGACTTACACATGGACTATGTGTGTTTAAATGGGAACGATCAATAAACAATCGGACTAATGGTGTTTTGGGGTAAAGAAACGGTATTAAGAATACAAATAGAACGCATTCAAGGTGGATATTAACCATAAATAAATAAAGAGTTCAATAACCTCTAGAAATATGATGCCAGGATAGCACCACTCCCACATAAGAAGGTGGCAAAGGGTGTCATTAATTTTTTAGCTTTTTTATGGAATTTTGAATACTAAATTATATAATCTTATACAATTGTAAAAAATGTTACTAATGGCTAACTTTAGAAACAGTTTAAGTTTCCATTAATAAATAATTGTTCTAAAATCCTCTTCTTCAATCTGGACAAAATATACATTGTTTTTCAATGCCATTGCCATAATTAAAACAAAGCAAAGTACAATAACCCTTCAAAAAACAGAACGAAACTTAAAAACAGTCTCACATTACAAGGTACGCAAGGAGGTCACGAGTTCTGAAACTTTTTCTAACCACTTTTCCTTCACTCTCTTGTATGACAAATCATCAAACATCAAAAACATATAGGTATTTTTGGGCACCTTGATTTTTATTTCGGTGCCGCATTGGCAAACAAAGTTGCGACCTTGGCAAGTGTCTTGATTCATTAGCGGCGTCATCTCAGGGGGCGGGCCATCCCCATCCCCATTTTCCTTCCCAGCACAATCACCATCCCAACGGCACGGCATCACAAGGTGGACAGTGGATCAAAATCTCCTCCCACCTGCCTGCAAGTCAGGGACCCCGAAATAGTATCGTGGATGTTTTCTTGTTTATTTGCGTCTTTGCCTCTTGGCATTTTCCGCAGAGTTTTCGGGGGCGGGCAGCAGCTCTGTGTTTTCGCTTCTGGGTCTGTTACAGTTTCCGACTTGTTTTTGTTTTTATTCTGTATCTATTTGATTCTCCGCCAATTTCCACCTGCACACTGCGTCACTGGGCCTTTTCCTGTTAAGTACCCCCGCGATCTCGATCGCCAACTATATTTATATTTAGGATGTAAGCGGCGGGAACCTTGACCACCAGCATTGCTGTCCGCTGATGTCAGCACTTAAATTTTTATTAATTTTGCTTTTTTGAAATTGAAATTAGGGATTTTGACAGTGAACTTTTCCCCTTTAAATTAACATAAATTAATTTTAAACCATCAGAAGCAATCCTGTTCGACTTTTTACATTCGAAAAGGAAAAGCTAAGAAAATTTTTACAAACATTTTGCTATTTTACAGAAGCAAGTGCCTCAAAGTATGCTACATTTAATATTTAAAAGTGGTTTTTAGAAACAAGTAGGACTATTATTTTGGCTAGATTTAAAAAATACTAGTGAATTCCTAACTATAAAAAGTAAATTATTAAAGAGGTTTAATTAATTAACTAACAATAATAGAAATTCAGGTCTGACTCAATGAGTTATATATATATAGAGAACCTTATTATAAGTCCTCCAAGAGTTCTATATTGTAGTACATACATACATATATAGGACTTTATAATTGTACATCAATAATGACAACTATAAGATTCCAGCTCCACTCACCTGATTCACAATGGCAGCCTGCTCCTCATCCACATCCTGCTGATGATCACGCGTTGGTTTCGGCAAGAAAACACTGGATGGCACCTCATAACCTCCAGAAGGGTTCAATTGGGGGAACACAGTCTGGGGAAGAGTGTCCACCGGCAGCTGTAGAGCACGCTCAAAGTGGCTGGGACCCGGCAAGAAGGGCGACGGACCGCGGTGGGGCAACAGTTCCGGACTGGCCGGCGGCAGGGTGGAGTTGCTGCGCGATCCCGATCCTGCATCCTGGCTGATGCCCTGCGTGTAGGCGATTTTGTTGTCCCTACAAAAAAGGTATTGATTGAAAAAGGGATTTATGCAATAGCAAAGGTATTCCCAAGTCTAATTATATGATTTTAATATAGGTACTATTATTTTCTTAAGTCTTTTATATATAGTTCTTAGTTCTTTAATTTTCAAAATCAAGCACAATCAGATTTGGGAATACCCCCAGCTATGTATGCACTTATTTCTAATTAAAGGTGCTTATAGACCCTTGCTCACCTGTGGACCGTGAGGCGGATCTCGTTGCCAGCGCCGCGGAACAGCTGCTGGGCATCCGCGTGACTCAGGTCGCGTGCGTCGTACTCGCCGATCTTGGCGATGATATCGCCGCGGAGGAGCTCACCATGGGATGGGCTACCCACTTGCACCTGCAATGGACGGAGGAAGAGGTGAGACATGTAAGAAGGTTGTTGGGCGTATTAGTTGCATCCAATATCACATGTATAGAAGGAGGAGCGCCCGTTGGCGGCGGCCTTGACTTAGATAAATGGATGGGCGCATAGATGTAGACAAAATTATTATCGTCAAATTGTGTTTACATTGAGACCGAAACGAGAGGATGAAGGAAAAGGAGGAGAAATTGAGGAAGGCAGTCGCAGTCTGTTGGGACTAGTTTGTTGCGCCTCAATTAGTTTTACTGGCGTCGCATTTTGGCAACGCTGCAGTGTTTATTGTGGTTCCTTCTTGTCGAATTTTAGTGTGCCAGTTTCGCTATTTTGATTTGTTGCTGTTTATTTGGGAGCGGCAAGCGAGCAAAGGCCAAATCGCTTTGTGGCATCTCTGGTTACATAACGCCCCTTACCCTGGTGATGATCAGAGGCGTGTCCAGATCATTGCCGCCCACCAGTCGGATGCCCCAGGGCGTTCCCTGGCCATCACGCAGGAGCACCACCGCGAATTCGTGCAGCTTGGGGCTCATCCTGGCTACGATCGCCTGTTTTCTGGTCTTGGGTCCAGAAAGCTGGCTCACAGGTTCATCCAATCGACCGGACTGGAGCCGAATTTAATTTAAATTTGTTGTTTATTCGCGCTCACGGCGCGCTATTGCAGTCCGTTAAGCGTTTTGTTCGATCGCAAAGCTGCTCAAGTACTAATTTTAAAATACAATTCGTGTTCCTTTTTGCAGCGGCAAAATCAGAAGCAACAGAAGCAGAAGCAGCAGAAGCGGATCTTGGTACACTGCGCCACAAATCGTAAATACATATATGCGGCATACACACAACTTATATCCGCCGGCTAAAGCGACTACATGCTGAGAAACATGAATTCGATTGGCGAATCCTAATCGGTGAATGAGTTTTCCGCACAGGGTAGTGTGCAATTTCCACCTAGGTTGTTACATATGCGGGAAAATAAGGGAAATTTATTTTAAGAGAGACAACAGGGCGTATGTTTGATAACTTCTTAGGAGTGACATTACTCATACACCAAGGCAATGCTTCGGTATTTAAAAAAAAACTAAATTTGTATTTTTCTAAGAAGATTTTGTGAACAAATTAAATAAAAATATGAAAAAACGTGTATTTTAAAATAAACTATAAAATCAGACAGTGTTATTACCGGAAACTGTGTGGCGCAGCCAACTTCACTTTGTAAAATATACTTAGGTGGCAACGCCAAGTGTAAATCTAAATTATTGTAAATGGACCTGAAAACTATGAGATCCTTTCAGGTTTCAGTGTGGATCAAAGAATTATTTAATCTACTAAATAATAGTATTTTTTCTTTTCTCTTTTTTTTTAAGTAATTTCCCTTGTTTAAGAGTATTCAAAAACCACCTCGAACTCATGCCATTTGCCGCCCCTTTGTTCGCTCTCATTGTTTAATTTGTCTTGTGCCCTGCATTTCTCGCATTCTGCATTTCGTGGGCCACATTTTGGGACAGCACTTGATCCAGTTGTAGATTGACCCTGAATGAAATGAATGCCACATGTCATCATCTATACGAACGTTTTGATGATTATCGTCTCTGGGGCTAAGAAGATATATAAAAAAAAATCTGGGCATCTGTTACTTTTTCCACATTTTTAGCAATTTTATTGGTGTTTTTTTCTGCTCCCAGAATCTGTGTTTGCCAAGCGATGAAGCAACCTAGAGAGAGTGTAATTAAATGTATTTACTGACGTGCCACAAGCAAAGTGAGTCGGGACTATTGCCTAATTTAAAATTGAAACAACTAGCTAATCATATTGGATTTTTGCAGCATTAGTCAATGGAAGAGTCGACAATAAACATATGAAAAAGGTTAACGGTTGACGGCCATTGCTTTGCTTTAAATATTTGTATTATCCTCTGCCTAGAGTGATTTGTAAAATAGCTTCTTATTTTTGGCAACATTTTGACTTTTTATGTTACAACGGAAAAATCTTTTCCTGCCTGTCGGTTTTCCGCTGTTTAGTGCTCGCTGCCTGCCGATATACAGAATATATATGGCGTGCCATTTCATTTCTCATTCCATTTATACTGCTTTCGGCACTTTTTGGCTGGGGCTTGAAATGTTTTTACTATTTGGGGCCAGAATTGTTTTCATTTCGATTTCATTTGGTAGTTTCTGTAATGTTTTTGCCAGACTTTTGTCGCAATTTATGTTTTTGTATGGGGGGTTAGCCTCGAATGGGTTATAGATCATTTGAATTGAATTTTGGGGTGTGAATACCGAAAATATTATTAAAAATACTAACTTAGTTTCTACATAAATTTGTCTATAATTTATAATTCAATTTAGCAGCTCAGAAAATTCTTTTGATGAAAATCGGATAAACACACTAGTCTGAAACAGTATTCGAAATGTACTACTACATTTGACTCGAGACGAAAACTTATATAACTTGAACAAAATTAAGATTTAAACATTTTATATTTACATTTTAGCTTATCCGTTTCAGAAAAGGAAAAGTTCGTGACCCGTTTTTAAAATGGCAAATGCAGCGTCAATTATTGCGTCATTCAAAATAATATGTAAAATATATTCCATTCATCTTTCTTTGGGCCGCTTCTTCGACAGCTGTTTTATTTGGCCAAAAGTGCAGCAGCGGCTAATTAATTAAATTTCGGTTGACAAATTTACGAGCCGCCAGGGGCAAAATGTTATTGAACTGATTTCTGACACGGGCCGGCGTGAATTGGGGTCGCAAACACACACAGTCGTTAGCGATGATTGACAAGCCATTGGATGTGGCTTTCAGGGAGGGGTTTCTTGGGGACTTACCCCCACGTTCGGCTCGTCGGCGAAGCGGACACGCTTTTTCAGCCCGCTGCTGCTGCGTCGTCGGCAAGAAGGAGGCAGTAATGGCTTTGGGGGTGGCACTGGGCGATGCTGCTGCTGCTGCGTGTAATCGTAGCCGGGCACGGTCACCTTCCAGAAAGCCGGTCGCCTGTATGACGCGTTCGCCGCTGCTGATCTGCTGGTCGTCATTGCTCACCAGAGACTAGCGTAAACAAAAGGCAAACAACAAACGATCCCCAAACATTCGGAAATATTCGCTTAAAATTTTGCTATTCGAACCGCGCGCTCCGCGGTGCGTCTTCTCGCGTCTGCGTGTGTGTGTGCACTACCAGGCAATTGAAAAGCCAAATAAAAACACATGAAAGGCCGCAAAATTGAGCGCAAAGAAACTAATAATGAGTCAAAAGACAGGTGAGTTGGTGAGTGTCGTGTGAATTCATGAATGAAAAGGAGAGGTCAATGGTATTTAAGTCAGCTGGGGGTGCAGAAAATCAGTCGCTTTTTTAAGTCAAGCCAAACTTACACATTTAAGGTTTCATGTTTTGAACAGGCAATTTAAAAACAGCGGGAAATACCGAAATAGGCAGCACTGGCACGGTTATTGTGAGAAATACGATAATTGATCTGGCAACTCCACAAACAGCGAACCCCCAACAACGGTCACACTGAATGTTTGTTGTGATTTTCAATTCTTCTATTTTCCTCTATTAATTAATTGCCCGAGATAGCTATTGAACCACAACAGTGCCCTGTATGGAGCTAAGGAAGAACCACCCGCATATAGCTACACCATGTCCATTTTCAAGGCGCGGTAAGAGCACTTTCCCCCGACTAAAAGCAACTCGTAAACAAAAACACAACTTTCCCTTTCCAAAATGCAGTGTAAAGGAATTCGAGGATGTCCTAGCCCAGGACTCGGTCGACCTGAAGCAACTGCGCCAACTGACATTTAACGGTAGGATATTCCCCGAAACTTGTATCTAAGATATTAGCATAAATTAAACAGTGTCCGAAATCCACAGGTGTGCCAGATGTGCAAAGTTTTCGAGCGCTCAGCTGGAAGCTCCTCTTGGGCTACTTGGGCCCGCGGCGCAGTAGTTGGGCCTCTACACTGGCCCAGAAGCGAGCCCTGTACCAGCAGTTCATCGAAGAACTGGTGCTGCCGCCGGGACATGCAAACAAAGGCGCCGGTGACGACGCGGATTCAAGGGGCGTTGGCCTGCAAGACCATCCGCTGAGCGAGGGGCCGGAGAGCGCCTGGAACACATTCTTCAACGACAACGAGTTTCTGCTGCAGATCGACAAGGATGTGAGGCGCCTGTGTCCGGACATCTCCTTCTTCCAGCAGCCCACCGATTATCCCTGCGATATTGTGGTCCATAGCAGGGGCGAGCACGGGCGGCGGCTGCACGAGCGGGTTGTGCCCGCCGTGCTCAGCTCGGCGAACGTGGAACGTAAGGGCCTGGGTATGACCAAGGTAAGTTAGAGTCCGTAATTGCGTGATATTATAAGCTAAGAATATGTTGCATTATGCCTGCCATTTGGAATTTAGCAGCAAGTAAGTGTTCCCTCGCCCTTTTACGCCGAAAAGTTATCTGAATTTTCTGCCCACAGATCAATTTAATCACCAAGCGCTCCGTGGAGAACTATGCCGCCATGGAGGAGGGCCAGGAAGCTCACTGGGAGGTTGTACAGCGCATCCTGTTCATCTACGCCAAGCTCAATCCAGGCCAGGGTTACGTGCAGGGCATGAACGAGATCGTGGGCCCCATCTACTACGTTATGGCCTCGGATCCAGATCTTTCGTACCGCGCCCACGCCGAGGCAGACTGTTTCTTTTGCTTTACCGCTCTGATGGGTGAAATCCGGGACTTTTTCATCAAGACTCTTGACGATGCCGAAGGCGGCATCAAGTGCATGATGGCCAGGCTATCGAATATGCTTAAGGCGAAGGACATTGACATATACGAGCAACTGAAGAGCCAGGAACTGCATCCGCAGTACTACAGCTTCCGGTGGCTCACTCTGCTCCTTTCTCAGGAGTTTCCACTGCCGGATGTACTGCGCATTTGGGACTCTGTGTTCTCGGATGAGCAGCGTTTCGATTTCCTCATCAAAATCTGCTGTTCCATGATATTGTAAGATAAATCAGGCAACTTTGTTTCCTCCGACTAATTTCTGTCTACTCTTAAATTTGCTTGGCAGAATCCAAAGGGAAGCGATTTTGGAGAACGACTTTGCCTCGAATGTAAAACTGCTACAAAACTATCCGCCAATTGACATCAACGTGGTGATTACACACGCAGTGACGTTGGCATAGCAGGCGCCAAGGATTTTTCCTGCCCAAATGCTTCACAGCCTGTATGATATCAACTGAATGAACCAAGCAATCAACTACTTTAGTTAGCCCCAATCTAAGAGACCCGTTTACAGGAATCCCCTTAAGTATACAGCACTTTTCGTTACTTTTTATACATACATACAACTGTTTAATTTTTATGTCATTAAAACCAAATAATTTTAACATTGCGTGTTCCCAATTATAAAAGCATCTGAAGGTTACGTTTCGCAGTAGTTAGTAGTCAGTCAGTAAAATAACACGATCTTCGTATGGTATCGTCAGAAAGTGCTAGTAAAACGCCATTCGAAGGATCCTCACTTGCCCATCTTGGGAGCTGTATCCTTGCAAATGGTCTGCGCAATGAACTCGATGAGAGTTCGCGTAGGACGTCCAGCCATACCCTCTCGCAAATATTCAAATTCGTCTCCTCGTGTGATCATCACATTGGTGGCATCCTGCACAAGAAAACGAAAGTGTCCAATTAGATCCCGTTGACAAATATATACCCAAGCTAAACTTACAATATGCATCCACTGGCCGCATGGCACAAACTCTCTCAGGAAGGCGGCGGCCTTGCAGGGACGTCCACCACGGCCAATGCCGTAGTTCTGGACATCACTGCGTTGTCCGGCACGCACTGCCTTGCTGTAGTAGTTCCACAGGGGAAGGCGCCACACGCGGTCACCAGTGTGCATGCTGGCGTGCTTGATCTGCTGCCACAGGATTTCAGAGTTGGTGAACACACCGCAGGCGGCCTCGTCCAGCGCCTGCCGCATGTATCCAGAGCAGGTACCGATATCTATGATGCACTTGGGACAGAAGTTCTGTCCATAAAGCAGGGCGTCGGCCAGCACAAGGACATCCTCGTGATCTGTGCACTGGACCTCAATGGTCTTGCCGTTCATGGACTTGACCATGTCGCCGGGCCGGAAGGAGTTGCAGCCGATGACGTTCTCGCACAAAGGAATAAGGCCTCGGATGTTAACCTACATGTATGGAGATTAAGCCATGATCTAGCTAGACACGGAAAAAGAAACTCACCGGCAATCTGAGTCCAGCCACCGCCCGACAAGTGGCAACCACCACCGCCGCTCCTGTCATGTCACCGCGCATGTGGAGGAGCTCGTGCTTCTGCTTCAAGCAAAGGCCACCAGCATCGTATGTCACGCCTTGGCCTACGAGCACGATGGGTCGCTCCTCAGCACACGTGCCGTAATAGCTTAGCTCCAAAAAGATAGGGGGCTCGCAAGAGGCCTTCCCCACTGCCAAGAATGCGTGCATGGACTGACTCTCCGCCCAACCCTCAACCTTGACCTCCACATTCACACCGGACTTGCAGAGCACCTCGACGACGTTCTGGGCAAAGGCGGTGGGAGTGAGCAGGTTGGAAGCCATCTCCTGGAGTTGGCGGGTGAGGTTCTGTGCCGCTGCCTTTTGCAGGCCGATGCGCCAGCCCTCGATGTCGCAGATCTCGTCCTTTGTAGCGTACAGGTCGATGGAGGGCACCGATATACGCCGCTTAGGATCTCGCAGCTCCTGGTAGATCCAAATGCCAAGGGCAGCTCCTTCGGCCGCAGATTCGGCATGGCCGCAGTTCTCCACCTCAATGCGGTCAGTGTCTAGCTCTGCGAGAATGCGACAGGCGTCGGCCACCGAGCGTCGTATGGCTTCTTTCTGCTCGTCCAACACCTCGTAGGGATTGTAGCCCAGGCACTCCTTGCCCAGCCCAATAACCGCCACTGCCGAGTAATAGGGAACTCGCTCTGGTTCGATGGCGAACAACAGACGGGTCTCGCCACGCTTGGGCATGGGTCCAGACATCCGTAGCACCTCCAGCAACCTACCGTTGGTCTTCTGTAGGTTATACCGCCAGCCTGTGGGCGTCAGGATGCCGGCGTCGTTCTTGTCCTCTTCGTCCGCAAATACGCCTATGACCAGGCCACGTGACGGAGGATCCGCACAGATTTCCATCTGCTGCAAGTGAAGCATCTGGTTGATAGCCTGCGAGGCGTATCTGCGGGTATTTGTTTCCGGACGCCGGATAGAACGACCGACGCTGCATGCCCGGGAGAGTGCGTTGCGCGTTAACCTGAACATTTCGAATCCAAAATAGGCTTTTATAAATACGAATAGATACTACTAAAAATTAAACAACTAGCACTTCGATTTTTTGTGGCGCTTTTGAATATTTCATGAAATTTTTCAACCAGAATAACTTGAAAAGTGTACGTGTTCCGACTATAAACGAATTAAACTGATACTGAAACCGTTTTGTCTAGCCGCATAGACACTGACAGCAATTTTCCATAGCTTGCTAGATTAACAAATTTGTATTTTCAAATAAGCCAGTTCTATGCAGAGCAATTAGTAAAACTGGCTTCTGACCCTCTTCAAAATTTGTTTAACAGTCTGAAATAAATAGAAATAGCGGTCTAGAGCCCACCGCTCTCTTTTCCTCAAAAAGCAGTCCAGATCTGTATGAACATATGCGCACTTTTACACTCTTTCGAGGAATTATAACTTTAATTACAATGCATTGAAGGAGCCATTTCTGACATTATAAACCACATATTTTTAAGAACAGCAATAACAGCGGTGTCGATGCAATGCAATAGCAATGTCTGACATAAAAACATTTTACCCATTTTTGCAAATCATTAAAATTCTTAAAATTTCCTAACTTAACTTAAATACTTAGTTTTCCCAAAAAATTATCATACATACATAAATATCGATTTGAAGTCCATAACGCATACATTTAAGGTCTCGAGGGCAAAACGAATATCATTGCCACAGATAATGTACTTTTTCTGTCCATTAGAATTATTGGAAAATAAAATATTTTAGAATCATATTTACTAATGTTATAATTTAACAAAACTGATTTTTTTTTTAAATTGAAATTTAGCTTAAATATTATCGGTATTAAATTTTGTACCAATTGAAAACAGTAAGGATGTACAAAGATTTGGCTTTCAGAAGTTGGCTTCTTCTCAAGTTAGCTTAGGCTTAGCTTTATGGTTTTTCTTAACGGTACAAGTTTAAAACTTAAAAATAAGTGCGCTTGTCACCCTGCTTTTTTGACTTATAAGATATTTCCTTAACTTAAATATTATACCCTTGCAGGGTATTATAATTTTAGTCAGAAGATTGCAACGCAGTGAAAGAGACATTTCCGACTCTATAAAGTATATAAATTCTTGATCAGCATCAACAGCCGAGTCGATCTAGCCTTGTGCGTCTGTCCGTCCGCCAGTTTCTACGCAAACAAGTCCCTCAGTTTTAAAATCTTAATGAAACTTTGCAGATGGTCCTCTATATGCTGTCACTACTATATAAGTCGAAACGAGCCGGGTCAGATGACTATATCATATAGCTGCCATATGAACGATCGGTGAATTTTAATGAAACAATTTTACCTAAGCCAATTTTTAACATATTTTCATATAATTTGAGACATGGGCCATTTTTCATTATTCTAGAATTCCGGTTTTAATTTTATCATAGGCTGCCATAGGAACGTTCAAGGAATTTATTGAAAAAAGGAACTTATTTCAGAAATTTCAATTTATATATTTTTATACACTTGCAGGGTATTATAATTTTAGTCAGAAGATTGCAACGCAGTAAAGGAGACATTACCGACCCTCTAAAGTATATATATTCTTCTGTCCGTCTGTCGTCTGTCCGTCCGTCCTTTTCTACGTAAACTAGTCCCTCAGTTTTGTAGCTATCTGAATGAAACTTTGCAGACAGTCTTCTATATGCTCTCACTACTATATAAGTCGGAACTGGCCGGATCGGACGACTATATCATATAGATGCCATAGGAAGGATCGGTAAATTTTATGAAAAATATTATAACTTAACCAATTTTTAAGATATTTAAAACATTAAGATATTTTATTTTAGAATTTCGGTTTTAATTTTATCAAAATCAGACAACTATATCATATAGCTGCCATAGGAATAAAAATATCTGTTTGGCTTTGTTGCTAGCAACATTTTTCGACAGCAACATTCTGTACGGGCAACATTTATTTTATGACAGTACCCGAGAAAGAAAAAAGAACATTTTTCTTCTTCTTCTTCTAATTACTGCAAGGGTATTTAAACTTCGGCATGCCGAAGTTATATACCCTTGCAGGGTATTACAATTTTAGTCAGAAGTTTGCAACGCAGTGAAGGAGACATTTTCGACCCTATAAAGTATATATATTCTTGATCAGCACTAACAGCCGATTCGATCTAGCTATGTCCGTCTGTCCGTCTGTCCCGTCCGTCCGTCCGTCTCTACGCAAACTAGTCCCTCAGTTTTGAAGCTATCTGAATAAAACTTTGCAGATAGTCTTCTATATGCTCTCACTACTATATAAGTCGGAACCGGCCAGATCGGACGACTATATCATATAGCTGCCATAGGAACAATCGATACATTTTAATGAAAAAAATGATAACTTAGCCAATTTTTAAGATATTTGCATAAAATTTAACATCTGACCATTTGGTATTGTTTTAAAATTTCGGTTTTAATTTGATAAAAATCGGACAATTATATCATATAGCTGCCATAGGACCGATCGGAAAATTTTAAGAAAAAATCGAACGAAGCCAATTTTCCACATATCATAAAATTTGAGGCACGACCGACCATTTTATATTATTCCTGAATTTCGGTTTTAATTTTATCAAAATCGGACCACTATATCATATAGCTGCCATAGGAATATATATATCTGTTTGCCTTTGTTGCTTGCAACATTTTATCGCCAGCAATATTCTGCATTGGCAACATTTATTTAATGACAGTACCCAAGAATGCGAAAAAGTCAGAACATTTTTCTTCTTTATCTTCTTCTAATTACTGCAAGGGTATTTAAACTTCGAAGCGCCGAAGTTAGCTTCCTTTCTTGTTTGTATATATTTTTGTATATATTTTTATATATTATTTGTATTAGTCTTGCTAATTTACTTTTTGTATTTTATGTCAGAACCTAACTGACCAATAAAGTAGTCTTTATTAATATTTAACTTCAGGTGGACTATAATATAATGTAGGTAATATGTATTTCTTGATTCGGATTGAAAGCAGAGTAGATTTAGCCTTGTCCGACAGTCCATACACATCCTGTCCCACAAAATGAAACATCTCTATTTCATATTTGTATTTTAATTTTATTTTTTACTGTGTGTGGAACTATCTAAATATCAAAAAATCCAATATTTTACAAATAAAAGCAGCAGTGCATTAATGCCCAATAAATCATTTTAATAATTCGATCACTGTAAACGAACAACGAAGCTTTTTTTAAGGGCCAAATGAACAATCTCGCTTACAATTTTGAAGGAACTGGACAAACCGACTCCATAATAATTCACTAAAAATTTTGACGTGCTGGCAGCTATTGGGGCCGGCCATTCCAGTACCCCCTTTTAACACTCCTTACACACTTATTTGCCCATCTTGGGAGCGGTGTCCTTGCAAATGGTCTGGGCAATGAACTCAACCAGGGTCCGCGTGGGTCTTCCAGCCATGCCGCGTCGCAGGTACTCGAAGTCTAAGCCGTTGGTGACCATGACATTGGTGGCGTCCTGAAACGATAAATGAGGATTAAATTCGTGTCAGGAGCTGTGAAAAAGACTACTTACAATATGCATCCACTGTCCGCAAGGCACGAACTCTCTCAGGAAGGCGGCGGCCTTGCAGGGACGTCCACCACGGCCAATGCCGTAGTTCTGGACATCGCTGCGTTGTCCGGCACGCACCGCCTTGCTGTAGTAGTTCCACAGGGGGAAACGCCACACGCGGTCACCAGTGTGCATGCTGGCGTGCTTGATCTGCTGCCACAAGATTTCAGAGTTGGTAAACACACCGCAGGCCGCCTCGTCGAGGGACTGTCGCATGTATCCTGAGCAGGTGCCGATATCGATGATGCATTTGGGACAGAAGTTCTGTCCATAAAGGAGGGCGTCGGCCAGCACGAGGACATCTTCGTGATCTGTGCACTGGACTTCAATGGTCTTGCCGTTCATGGACTTGACCATGTCGCCAGGTCGGAAGGAGTTGCAGCCGATAACGTTTTCGCACAGAGGAATTAGGCCGCGGATATTGACCTATTAGGAAGAGATTAGTCCAAGTACCTTATGGTACGAGAATGCGTTTGATCTTACCGGTAACCTGAGTCCAGCCACTGCTCGACATGTGGCAACTACCACTGCCGCTCCTGTCATGTCACCGCGCATGTTGAAGAGTTCGCCTTTCTTCTTGAGGCAAAGGCCGCCTGCGTCGTAGGTGATTCCCTGGCCAACCAGTACAATGGGTCGTTCCTCAGCACAGGTGCCGTAGTAGCTCAGCTCCAGGAAGATTGGGGGCTCACAGGACGCTTTGCCCACAGCCAGGAAAGCGTGCATAGACTGGCTTTCCGCCCAGCCCTCTACTTTGACCTCTACGTTAACTCCAGATTTACAGAGCACCTCGACCACGTTCTGGGCAAAGGCGGTGGGAGTAAGCAGGTTGGAGGGCATCTCTTGCAGCTGGCGGGTAAGATTCTGCGCGGCAGCCTTTTGCAGCCCAATGCGCCATCCTTCAATGTCACAGACCTCGTCCTTAGTGGCATACAAATCGATGGCCGGGACAAAGATGCGAGTCTTGGGGTCACGCAGTTCCTGGTATAGCCAGATGCCAAGGGCAGCTCCTTCGGCCGCAGATTCCGCGTGGCCGCAGTTCTCGACCTCTATCCGGTCGGTGTCTAATTCGGCGAGAACGCGACAGGCGGCTGCAACTGATCGTCGGATGGCCTCTTTTTGTTCGTCGAGCACCTCGTACGGATTGTAACCCAGGCATTCCTTGCCCAGACCGATGACTGCCACCACCGAGTAGTAGGGAATACGCTCGGGCTCGATGGCGAAAAGCAGACGAGCCTCGCCTCGTCGGGGCATGGGTCCAGACATCCGGAGCACCTCTATCAGCCTGCCGTTGGTCTTCTGTACGTTGTACCTCCAGCCGGCGGGAGTCAGAATGCCGGCGTCGTTCTTGTCCTCTTCGTCAGCGTAGACGCCAACGATCAGGGCTCGAGAGGGCTGATCTGCGCACATCTCCATCTGCTGGAGCAACAGCATCTGGTTGATTGCCTGCGAGGCGTACGATCGGCGCATCACTTCGGCCACATGCCGACTTATCACTGGTGACCTTCCGCAGATCCGGAACACCTGGCGAGAGACTCCAAGCATGGTTTTAACTGCTGCAACACGCGAGTTCCGCACAAAAATAATTTCCGAAAGGTATAGTAATTTTGTTCCAAATAAAGACTAGGCTAGAAAATCCGAACAACTTATGTAATCACAGACAATTTTTTACTAATAATTTAAGGTCTAGCTGTTTACTCTACGAGACGTTCACACATACTGAATCTATAGCGTTTCGGCCTCGGCTAGGTCGGGTGGTTGGATCGGAATTCGGGTGACATTGGGCCCATAGCCTGCTATATGGTTTTCCTATGGCCTACTTGGATGGGCTTTGAACTCGGCTTGTGCAAAACCCAATCTTTGTTTTAGTAGAAAGATCTCAATCTTGTTTAAAATAAAACATATTCCAGATGACCTTCTTTGGTTTTCATTTATTAGTTTACATACTCAGCATAATCAATTAGGTACAATTCGTTCTTTAGGTAATACTGCTTAACATTTGAGACACAAACTAGACACAGACACGTACGCATATCGAGAACATTTTTGGTAACATACAAATTGGGTTTATTTCCATTTAGCCACTACGAGTACGAGTAGGTAATCCTGTATATAAAATAACAATGGCTATCGAACGCCTTCTATACCGCCCTCTAAGCACTTCGATCTAACAATTCTTGTACTTCGAATACGATTTGTATATGTAAATCGACCTTTGGTTGGGTTGCCGTTGCTGTTGCCTTTGGGATATGTTTCGGTTCAAATGGCTTCAGATTCGATTCCTTTCGTTTGGTGGGTGGGTGTGTTCGATAAGAAAATATGCATCTGATACTGGGATATATATATATTCGTGGTTGCGTTCGAGGGTTCAACAGAGACTAGACTTTACGTAAACTTTGAAAGAGTGCAACAATCTAAGGGTGCGCAGAGCACATAAGAGGCACGTTAGTTATTTGAGCAATTATAGCATAGAGACTAGAGTGTTATACAGCTGTGAGTATCCATAAGTCCATGATCCTTGGTACTACTGCCCGGTACTTTGGCATTCGTCAGCAAAAAATCCCATCCCCCAGCTCGCGCTAAGCGAGGTTTCTGGTACGTGCAAAAGGGTCAACCAAAGGGCATTTGATTTGGGCTTTCCACAGCTATTGAATTTTTAATTAGGAAAAGTTTTTACCAAGGTGCTCACTGAATTTAAGAGACAATTTATTATTATAGGAATTTAAAAAGGTTATCTAGCTTATCAACCATACGCAGTGTTGCGTAGCCGCTCAGTTTATTATTTACAATAAAGAGATCTGAAGACTGTATGGACTAAAGGAGGAAAATAAGAAATTTAAAAGAGAGTTCCTATTATATTATTTGTTAACTATACTCCCTGCATATTACTCATATACCTTTCGTATACATAATGTTTGTCTACCAATTGAAGTTAATTCTCCCAACTAAGCAATTAAAGCATTAAAAAGAATACTAAAAGTCCATGCGATTTAGAGGGCTTAGTGCCAGCTTATTGAGAAATAGAAATAGCTATCTATTACTTTTGGTATGAGTATTGTAAACCCCATTTGTAGTCAATATTTTAAGCCGATTTAAATACACAAAAAGCAGCCCATTTGAGCTCACAGTGGCCTGCCCCTTTGCACGTACCTTATAGTAAAAACCCGTAAACCAATCTTAGAGTTTCAATCACAAAATCGTGGTCACGGTTACGGGCAGGCCATCGGCATTGACGGCCTGCTCCGTCTGCACCCGGGTGCCAAAGCTCTCCGCACTAGTGGCCTTGCTGAGATCGATGGCCGGCACGTCCTCGTCGTAGTCGGAGGCCAGCTCCTCCTCCGCCAGGTAGCTGCACTTGGCCGCCGCCTTCGCTAGGTGTTGCTCCTGCTCCTTCTGCCCGTGGAAGTAGTGGGTGCGGGCCATGTAGATGATCCCATCGTCCGTGTCATCGTCGTCCGTGTGACGCAGCGGGTAGTGTCCGTAGCCCGCCTCGCATTGATACGGATTGGACTTGACGTGCACGTTCCGGCAACTCCCGCCGCAATTGTGGTGGCTCTCGGCATCGCCGCCATTGGCTCCGTAGCAGTGGCCCCTGTGGAGCGAGTGGCCCGTCGACGACTGACCCCCCGAGTGGGTTTGGGGATGGCTGTGGCCTTGGGAGTGGGTATGGGTGTGGGTATGGGTGTGCACCTGACCCACGCCAGCCTGGGCGCTGCTGGAGTGGGCCACTGACTGCTAGATGTGCGAGTGCGAGCGGGCTATGGAGAGCGAGTAGGGACTGAGGTCCTTCTGAATCCGCATCGAGTCGTAGATGGGGAACTCACAGCACAGGATGAATTTCAGGGCACTGGGTACCTCCACGTAAACGGCAGGCGGCACTGGGATCAGCGGTGACGTGGAGGCCTTGTACTTTCGGTACTCCAGCTGACTGTAGATGTTGGGGAAATACAATAATAGTAAATTGTTAAAGGTACATTTGTAAATCTTTATCACAAATAAATGTTACAAAGTTCCAATAAAGTTTAATTTTTCGAATAAGTGGATTCTAAGTAATTAATGTTACGTACTCTTTGTACTTCTCATCGGCACTTCGTTCCCTTAGCGGAATCCCGGACAGGAAGAGGATAATCAATGTCGTAAAAATGGGCGAGGCAATTGCCACCCACTCGTGGCCGCTGATTACGTTTAGCGATATGGCGAAGATTCCCCACCAGATGACCACCTCGCCAAAGTAGTTGGGATGCCGCGACACGCTCCACAAGCCTTTAAGAGATTGTCCTTTGAAGATAGCACAGAAACCAAGTAAAGTTTAAAACTCACCATCGTTGCAAAACTTGCCCTGATTGGCCGGATCCTGTCGAAAGGAGAACTTCTGCAGATCCGCGTAGGTCTCCGCCAGCAAACCCACAATAAACATGCCCGTGCCCGTGGAGTCCAGTGTGGTCATGGTCTTGGGAGCATGTGGCTGTGAGTGGCGTGGCGAGTTGATAATTATAACAGGCAGTGACACAATGTAAACCCACACGGCCTAGGGTGGGAGGAAGGAAGTTATAAATATTTTATATTTTATATTTATTCTTTAAAATAAAATAAATACTTTGAAAACTGTAAAAAAACCAAGGCTTATCCATTTAGACATTATAAATCCAATAAATCCAAGCTCTTATATTCAGTTTAAATATATGAAGAAATTTTGTTAATAAGTTCCCCTGCTATTTAATATACAAGTTAGTACTCGTAATACTAACTCAAGTCCTTAATTTTACTATTCTTCTAGTATTCTACTATTTTACTAGTATTCTTATAATTCGCAAATCAAATTTAATTAAATTGCATAATTTAAAGCTGTTATAATCCTCAACAATACCTGACTATAAAGCTCAGAGATGCCTTGATATAGTGCACTTTTGCCAGATTTCTCAAATTGGCTGTGTTTCAACTGGCAACAAGTGATTGAAATTCGGGTGAAATGGGAAATAAATTCAGACAAAACGATGGCGGGACATGCCACATGCAGCACGCCACGAAGGACGGACTGCATTCGTTCACCATTCCATACCCTGGAGCATCGCCAGGCCACCACCCACCACCCCACAACGTTTAGCAGGCGTCGCCCACATGTGTCATGTCATTCTGCCACAGAGAATGGCGTTTTAATTGTTGGCCTGAATGTGGGTGCGGGTGAGGGTGGTGAGTGTTGGTCTGGGCCAGAATCATATGGAGACCGGTCTGCTGACGCTGGCATTTGCATGGGGCCAAGTTTGGGCGAACGACAAGAGCTGAAATATGAAATATTCACAACCTTTGCGCACGTGTCAATTAGTGACAGTTTGATTGATTTTCCACCTCCAAGTTGAAGGCTCTGTCATTGAGAGCGAAATTGAAAACTGGCTGACGCAACTGATTGCCCTAACCTCGTGCCCCCCTGCACTTATTTATGTACAGCTGTTCTCTCACCTGGAATGTCCAGAAGACCGCGTAGCGTATGATGTTGCGGCGGGTATCCTCGAACTGCTTGTCGCGGCCCAGCTTCACAATCCTGTAGAGCAAGTATCCGGAGAGCCGAGCGCCCCACAAACAGACGAAGAGGGTGACCATCAGCTGGCGACTGTCGTAGGCCTGGAGGAGTTAATTAAGAGATGATTATGATAAGATAAATAATGATAATTAAATTTAATTTAAATAGGAAATTGTTGTCAAAATGTACTAATATTAAAACATAATTGTAAGTATGTATTATACATTTATTTTAGAAGTATTAAGTGGCGCTTTAATTCTTTAATATTTTTAAGACAGATTTATCTAAGTTTTAATAATACTAACTCATCAGTCTTGGCTATAAAAAAACTTAACTTTACTCAGCCACTTGTAAGTGATTTCCACCCTGCAGCACCAATTTCTACCTTTGCAACAGAATGGAATAAGTAAGTGAAGTAATTTTTCAAACCTGTGCTGTTTCTGCCTGTCTGAATATTAAATACACAATCCCTCTGAAATGCGGTTTTAGATTGCTAAATTTTTTTGGCAATTTTATTTTGGCAATAAAAGTGTTGTGTGGGAGTGTGCGGATTACGTTGGCATCGCAATAAACATTTAGTGGCTGCCATTTGGGAATAAGTTATTCTTGGACTCGGGGCAATTGAGGGAGGGTCCGCAAAAGTTCGAGTTCAAGGCTGAGCCTGTTGCCTTGAATAGGAAGTTTCTCTCGTAACTGTTCTAGCACCTATCTCCGCCATAACAAAGGCATTTTCGTCCTGGCATCTAGGGTATCTAGAAAGTCGTCCTCGTATACGTTAAAGAAAAACGTACAAAAACTCATTGGCCAACGAGCAATTCGCACGAATTTACTGGTATATTTTTGCATCGTCAGAGGAGAATTGTTCTTGTGATGTTTTATTTTACAAAACCACTTTCGGTGGTCATGCAAATTTTGCATAAATAAAGCGAAGCACGCACGAGTGCAGGCGGCGGCTCTATGCTTTCAGCTGCCCCCTCTTAAAGTGGCCACGGGGCAGCAGCTGGTGGGGACTGGGCCCAGGGAGTCCATGGATGGATGAGTGGACGGGTTTGAGTTGGTTCAATAATGAATGAGTCCCGGACTGTGCACTTTGCATATTTATAAACGGCATTGAGCGAGCGGCAAAATGGAATCAGAAATGCATTTCGCACGGAGGAGTGACGCCCCTCCTCGCAAACGGCTCATGAAAAATGCACGGAAAAATTGTTAAATTGCTTTGTCAATGGCAGGCTGTTCATGACCGTAACCGCAGCCAAAGTCACTCCTGGAGGATGAGGTCATGGCGAGGATACGTTAAGGCCGAGCCCGGCAATTTATTGAGTGCGCCTCGGCTGATAGTTTAATGGGTTTGTCGTTCGGCGAGGCGGACATGATTGCCTATTTTGCTGTAGTTTGATTGAGCTGCCTTTCAGCCGGGTCTCGAGCCATTTTATCGCTCGATTTATAAAGCGAGACTGAACGGCGATAAACTATAGCCAGGCGACTGCATACAGCGGCAGTAAAGCATTTTTATGGCACGGACACACAGACACAGCACGCTGAACAAGCAACAACGGCCACAAGCAATGGCAGCACTTCCGCTTCCGCCCGACGTCGCATCGTGCGCCCTCTGCCCCATCCTCCCTCCTTCCCCTCTTTAAAGGAAAACATTTTTCATTGCCAACTCAATTTTAGCTGGCAGCTGACAGCCATTTAAATTTAATCGACGATCGATATTGAATTCAATGCATTTGGCGTTTTGGTCTATTGTCACAAGTCACAAATTTGTAGTACTGAAAATTAATTGAACATAAATGCAAATCGAGCCCACAATGAAACTCTTGCGTGTGCAATTTTTGCCACTTAGTTATTTGTTTGTTTGTTGTTTTTTGTGTGTTTGTGTACCAGGGCAGCAATAACTACAACATCAGCAGATAGATGTGAATTTATTTCTCAATTTGCTGGCCAAATTGGTATAAGCCCTTTAACAAGCTTTCATGGGCTATTGAGTGAATTGATAATGTTGTGGGCGTTAAACAAAATAGAAATGTGGAATAATGGAAAATGAAACTAAAGCTTTTACAGTCTTTGCTTTGTTCCAACATATCCAACTGTAATCTGCTCTCTTCCAATATTCCAATTAATATAATGTTATTTTAAAAGGAGCTTCAAGGACCACAATAAGTGTGCTAAAAATGAATTTGAATACAAGTGTATTTAAAAAAGATTTCGGAAGAGCTAAAAAAAAGAACTAAGGGAACTTAAAGCGCAAACTATTTCCCTTCTTATTAACAATTTTGTTAACTATTTATTAAAGCGGTTAGATTAAGAACAATCCTTAAAAACCATACTTGTAACGATTTTAAGTAAAAAAAACTACCCATTAACAGGTAGGTGTCATTAATGAATATAAGCTAAATCGAGTTAACATTGTTAACTTTTTGATTTATCTCAAAGTATTCTCCATTAACAAAGTGAAGCAATTGTAATTAAAGAAGGCAGGTATGAAATATTTATTTATTCCAAAGTGTCAGCAATTAAGATAAATATCATTTCCTCCAGGCGTAAAATGACAACAAAAGAAAATTGAAAACAACATATTTCAGTAATTATTGCTTTGATAACATTTCCATGACTTTTTATTGATGCCATGCATAATACTTGTGTCAACACCTGAGTTTAGGTTATAAGTTTAGAAGAGAAAAAAATGTATAGTCTATACATAGATAAGAAAGGAATCTAAGTTATTCCTCTATATATTTTCAGATATGGTAAGTGGCCTCTTGTGACCCAATTCCTTTAAGCCTATGACTTAAATATCTCTTCATTTATAATCTTAATTAACAAGTCCTCCCCACAAATTCCGCTTAAAACATTAATTAAAGAGCTCTGGCCAGGACTGGCGGTGAACATTATTTTCCCCAGGAATGCCTTGCTAATGACAGGGAAAATCACAAAAGTGGCCATCAAGGCAGATTAATTAATTGAAAATTGTGGGAAATCTCCGGCCTGCCGGAGCAATCACCTTCAAGCTGCCCGCAAATAGCGTTTAGTTAGCTGCTTAGGCAGCGTGTTAGGCTGGCGGAAGGACACGCCGACAGGCGGATTGAGGACCCTCACGATGCCAAGGTCATGCCACAGCCGAGAACAGAGCTCTACAGCTACAGCTGCCACGGCAACAGCGGCGCAGATACGGCAACAAATACGACATGGAACACACAGGCGGCGAACACAACAAGAAACAACAGCGAAATGTGGGCCTCGATGGGCGTAACCTTTTGTTTGTTGGCAATGGATGTTCGCCTCTGCGCTGATGTTAATGTGTGCGTATGCGAAGCTCAGTTTTCAATGTCAGCAGCCGAAACCACCACCAGCCCTTGGTCCCTGGCCCTTGCCAAGAACCCTTCACGCCCAGTTGGGTGACATGTTTATGGCCACGTTTAAAGTTTACAAGATTTCATTTTGAGAAAATAATATGTACAACAATGAAACCCAACGACTAACGCAGCCACAAAATTTGCTAGTTTGTTTTATATCTTTAATGTTTTGTTTAACAAAACGTCCCTTTTACTGGGACAAAATGTAATATTTTTTCCACATTGGTTCGTTATTTTTAAGCTTTTAATATCGATGAATATCTGTTATTTATGGGTATTGCAAAACTTTATTGCCTTCGAGCATCTGACATTGCAATAAATTATTTTTTTGTACTATTGAAGAATTTGCATCAGTGATTTATAAGCGGTATTGTATATGTTTTCCAATACTTTTTTGAGGAACAATTTATCTGTATAGTTAATTTTTAAGGGCTAAGAGTGGGGTATGTTTTGAATGTTAAAAACGGCTTACTTAACAATCAAACACACAAACTATGCAGTTGGGAAACTGCAATAAATTAGAAATATGTTTACTAATTCTAGTGTTTTATCTTAAAGACAAGAATTTCTCTCACAACTTATAATAGATGTTAAATATTTAAATTCCACTCACCTTCGAGGGTCGATCGATTTGGCCGAGGAAAAACGTGAGCAGCGAGATGATGATGAAGTTGACGCCGCCGGCAAAGTCCGTCAGTTTGTCCATGTGCAGCATGGAGTTGACCAGGAAGAAGAACAGCTGCAGGCTGCCCACCACAATGGCGCTAATGGCGAAGTGATCGTAGTCCAGCACATTTACGGCCATTGTTGCGATGCGCGCGGGTTTGCCCTTTCAACTAGCTGGCTAGCCCTTTTTGACCGCCTCCTCTGCTTTGTGGTCCTGCCGGCAACAGGTACACTCGTCCTCCTCGCGCTGTTCTTTAATATTGCAAAATGTTTTGCCTTCACATCGCTTCACTCACACTTTGGCGCCACCTCCTCCCTGGATGTCCGCGTTGCTCCTGCTGCCACCCCGTCTTTACATTCATTGGGCGGGCAGCAGCGGTGGCTGAGTGGGTGGCGCTGGCTACCAGCCAAGGATTCTCTCTCTTTTTTTTTTGGGGAAGGGAGGCAGAGGGAGGTCGCTTGTTGATTACGTATTTATGTGATGATTGTTTATTTGGGGTCGGGTCGGGTAGCCTCTGCAAAGTGCAATAAATAATGCAATTTGTACAAGCTGTGGCAGCTCCAAGTTATTTACTAAATGAAAACTTAATTCAATTTTTCGCGCTCAGCGCCACATAAGTGGAGTATCCCGCCCGCCCCTGACTTGTCCCCCTTTGTAGCCATTAGCTTTTCAGGCAAAATTTTAGCATAACCGCCTCGACATGGCAACAATCTCAAGCCCTTTTCAGCCAGCAATATGTGTGCATTGAGCCGACAAATCGTTGGCAAAGTAGAGAGTGGAGCAACATGCTATAATTGTCATGGGCGCTTTCAGTAAGGAGGGGAGATTATATTTGTTAAAAACAAATGTTTACCAAGAAAGAAAAATAATAGTGAGCTGAGATTTTTCACTTTTCGTACAGGTTTTATCGCGAAAAACTAAGCTATCTTGACTATTGTGCCTAATTTAATTTCTAGCTTTCTAAATTTGCAAAGCGGTCTAAAACCCTTTTCTCTAAATCCGTACGCCCCTGATTCTGGGTGTGTGTGTGCTCAAATGGTTTATATGGCACATACTTGAGCTGGCTGGTTTAGCTTCTTGAGCCTTTATTTGCCTCTTGCGCTTGACTGCATTTGCACTGCTCTTCCTTTGGACGTCGCAGCATCCATCCGCAGTATCCCTTCTGGACCCCTTAAAGTGCACTTATCCCCCCCTTTAATGGTCCTTGTTTGGGCAACAACATTTTCCTACCTGCATACATAATTAACAAATGGAAATGGTTATCTATGTTGCAGTGTCCTCCAGAAAATCTGGCCCCGCACAACGGGGCCATGATGTTTATGGCGCTGCAGGAGGAAAAGCCGCAGGGAATCGATTTTCGGACAGTTTAATGGAGTCCACAGGAGCTCTCCAAAAATTTACCGACGATGGATTTGCTCTGCTCGATGTGACTGTTGAAATGTGTGGGGATTGCGCTGTGGTTTTCGATTGTTTACCCCCTCCAAACGGCAACTCAATTAAATATACATTTTTATGGATTTCCAGGGGTGTTTTAATACACTCGAGTGCAGTCGTTTGACATATCCTTGTGTTATTCTTGTTTGATTGGGCAATGACATTTTTATCGACTCGACGAGGTCTCGTTTAAAAATTACTACTCAATTCACTATATACGAGTATTTGTGTGAACTTACGCGAGATTTTTTATAACCTTCTGGGAATTATTTCATGCATTCACTGGTATTTCTTCTCTCATCATATTTAAATTAAGCGTACAAAAATTAATGTTAACTGTAATGGTTGCTATTTGCAGAATTTTTTGTTCCGTTAAATGTGGCCTGTTTTTGCATTGCAATTTTAATTAAATCCACCGAAGCAACTTTTTTGATGGTAATTTAATTTCCCCCTCCAATAACACTTCAAATGAAAACAAATTCCGCAGAAGCTTTAAATTTTTAATAGCTTAACCTGAAATCAAATTATTTCTTTATTAAAAAACCCCATTATTTCCGGTCACTTTGCCTTTCAACGGCAATAATTCTGTTCTTTGCTTCGTTTTAAAACTTTAATTAGTATATAAAGTTCATTGAAGCTGTCAAAACGTTTCTGCTGAAGAGTTTTCAATTATAGAAATTTATTTGCACTTTTAAGCACTTTGCATCTTGTTGTCTGAGAGGAAGTGATTTAATCTGTTGTGCAAGATAATTTTCAGAGACTTCGTATAGGGGATTAAATTGGGATTTGGTACAAACTCCTAGAAGACTTAAGCTCAATTAAGTCACATGTCAACAGATGCTGCCGAATATAATTTCTCAGAATGTAATTACAATTGCAGCCAAGATTAACAAAGAGAGGGAATTTCAGCTCACCCGAAAGTGTTATTATAATAAATTAATCATTTCTAGGATAATTAGGCTTGACTTTCCGCTAATTTGCAAATATTCCTTCTCTGGGTGGATTTTCACAACGCCCCCCGAGGCCCTCAAAGGTATGCAACACATTTTGCATTCGCAGTTCGCGAAAGAAATGCATCACCACGGCACATTCATTAAAGCAACACCCGCGGCACATTCAAGGCCCAAAAACAAAGGCAGCAGACGTGTTAAACTTGTGCCTTCATAGCCCTAAGTAAAAAGGACGAACAAAAAATGAAATAGGAAAACACCTTAGTATATGCAAAAAGTCAGTCAGCTGTGCTGTTGCCACTTGGCTTGCTCCTCGCCTGTTGTCATTGCTGCCGTTGTTTGTGTAACTGTGACTGCAGTTGATGCACCGAAAAAAATACTAAGAACGTTTGAAATTAGATTGTAAGAAAACATATGTATTTTATTTATCGTTATTTACCATTTCTTAAAAGTAGCCTCTATATTATCTAAGCATATACTATTGTTATAAATTTATAATGAAGTTTTTAGTCGTCCATTTTCCCCGCTGTACCTACCACTGCCTGCTAGCGCGTGGAATCCCGGGATTCCGGGGACAGGAGTATCCGGACTGGGGTTATTCGTAGCCGCAAGACATTGACAAGGTGTCTGCCAGGCTGTCACTCACACTCAGCTCGGTGCTGTTGTTTGTTGTTTTCCTTGTGTGGCGAAAGCTCAGGAGTGAATTTACATACCCGTTGAGAAGACAGAAGCCAGAAGCCACGACTCAGGCTAGGATTCCTGCCATCCGCGCCCTGGACAAATAGTTGCCCCACAAGCTGTGCCCACTTTTAAACGCATTTTCGCGTGCTTTGCATTTTCTCGCCATTGTCGCCACCTTTTCTGTGTGGGCATTAAGGCATTCGAGCTATGAATTAATAGAATTGAACAAGAAAAGTCTAGATCGATGAGGGTGCAGTTTAGATACCCTGCCAAATGCAAGAAACGACTTGACTAGAAATGGTAACCTTAAAAAACCTGACCTCCGCATTTGTGTCAATATAGATTAAAGATTGCCTTAAAGAAAAAGGGTTTTACGCTGAAGAAAATTTTAAGAATTTTATCATTCCAAAAATCCATGTTTTTTTCAATGCTGTTTAGCCATCACAAGTTTATAAAAATAAGAAAAGTTTTTAAAATAAAGAAGAGTATACAAAATTAATGGATATTTGGCCCAAATAACCTTTTTAATATTCCAGCAATTAAAGTGCAATCAAAAACACTCTTGGGATTGTTCAAAGGCCTTTGCAAAAATCTCAAGAAACATAATTTCACACCCTTGTGACGTTAACTTACATGTGTTCGGCATTAGCACTGAGCAGTCCCAACAAATTGAATACAACCCTCAACCTCTACCTATTACAACACTTTTCACGGTCGAGCCAAGCACTGAGCAGTCCCAACAAATTGAATACAACCCTCAACCTCTACCTATTACAACACTTTTCACGGTCGAGCCAAGACAATTCTCGATTTTCCGCGCGCGACAACTGCTCGTTGCTCCGCGTTTGGTGCCCTGTGCCAGTATTTGTTTTTCGTGGTGGGTACTCGTGGGTGTGTGTTTGTGTGTGTGTGGGTTAGTGTGTATTAGCTGTTGGCACTGCAATGGCTCTATGTAATGGAATTGGCTGCGGTTCAACGGTGCGTATGATTAACTTTATAGCAGCCAAACGGCTGAATGGCAAAACGGAAGGCAAAAGAAGTTCCATTTAGCTGAAAAGTGATTGCGATTGCTACCACTTAGTTGACTAGATGTCGTCTGTTTGCCGTTTATGCTAATTGTTGTCATAGTTTCTGTCTGTGCTGCTTGTCGCCCCGCTGTGCCACAGGCCAATTAGGCATCTGCCACGATTTGTGTTGACTTTATTGATTGCCGGCTGAATTTTCCTCGCTTTTCCATGCCGAGCAATTAATGGTGTCGAACTTTGGCCGCCGGAAAAGCCGACAGAGCTTAATTTAATTATAAGATACCGGGAGGATCTCATGCAATTGCCCCTATTAAGCAAGCGAAAACAAGGGTTATTTGTTGTTAGAGGATATAATATTTAAACAAAACTATTTTATGGTTATGCAAAATACTAAATATATTACCAATCTCTATAAAATTACTGCAAACTTTCCTTGATTCCACTTTCAGCCTTAAAATGAAAGCTTACAGCGTGATATCATCTCAAGACGGCCTTGTTTCTATTCCCATTTCGCCCAAATGTGTGTCCATAGCAAAGATTCTGCTGAGTAATCCAGCGAAATTGTTTTCTCATGGAATGTATTAAACTGAAATATTCATAAAGTGCAACTTGTAGCCAAGCAATTCAATAAAGCGGAATCCATATCGAAATGACTGCCACCGGCGGAAAATTTCCATAAATAATGAATTCTGATGGCTAGATTGGCACTTTATGTAATCCCACCGAACGCGACGCGTGAGCCAAAGACAAGGCGTGGGAATATTGCCTTAATGGTGGGTATATCATGACCACCTTGAACTTGCTGCTGCTGGTTTTTAAACTGTGTTTGGCTTGGCCAAGGACCCTTTCGGGGCTAACTCAACGGATGGCCGCGTCCAAGAACTATTGACGTTTTTTCAATTAAACTTTGTGTATTTATGGCTTTCGGTGAGTTCTATTTTTATGACTGTACGGGACGGGGGCGCTCAACTATCCTAGTAATGTGTTTGCGTTTTGTGTCAATAGTGTAACTGAAGCCATTCCAGCTGGCTAGGTATACACATGTCCTGCGCTATCCTGTGACAGATAAATAAATCGCACAGAAGCTAAGCAGAAAAACAAGCGTACACTGGGCAAACCTATTGTTTTATAAAAGAAAACCTCAACGTTTTAGCAATTAATACTAAATTAAGTAAGTTCAAAGATATTATAAAATTTTATGAAAGTATTATAAAATCGGAGGACATTGCTACAACAAATAATTTATTCAAAATATTACTTATTATAATATAAAATATTAATGACGTCTTTACAATTTTTGGACAGTATTTCTGTTGATTTTAAATCCACAAAAATTTCTGTCTCTCCCCAGTTTACATTTAGGTAAATGACTTTAGCTTTTCTCCTAATTAAATTTGTTCTCCCTTCACACACAAAAAATATTTCCAAAACGGGTTTTTTAGTCTTCAAAAGTTTCTGGTCAGATTTTGTTCAAGTGTAGACGCACACGCACTGTTATGTTCACCACAAAATAAGACATATACATGAGATATATGTATATACACTTGAACGCTTAGAAACAGACATTAGAGAATGTCTTTCTGGTGACTTTGTCCGCCTTTTCCTGGTTGACACAAACAGGAAGTCAAGCGAGTTGGACCCGCGCTAAGTTTTACAATTTCCCTCTGAAGGTCTTGGCGCCCACTTTACTCCCCTCCCACAGAGACCTCCCCCACCCCCCAAGTTCTCACGCTGCCAAACAAGTAACGCACATTTCCGTTTCCGCTTATGCCACAAAATGGCCTAAAGTGGCCGCCATTGATGGCCCGCTGATTAGTTACAGTTTTTACGTAGCCTCCGCCTGAGCCTAATTTCTCCTCGTGCTGCCGCTGCGGTTTCTTTTTATTGCTGCCCCAACACGTCACTCTTCACCCTGCTTGTTTTCCACCCAGCATCTAACAGATTACGAGGCGAAAACAAACCACCAGACGCCGCGCGCTTTTGCGAACGGAAAACTGCCCAGGCAACCGACGATTTCGGGCAACATATTTGAAAATGGGAGAGCTTATGGAATTGGCATCAGACATATAGCCAACGGTTATCAATCAAAGCAGTTAAACACGCACTCAAAGGACGACGGTAGAATCCTCAAGAAAACTTTAAATTTGTGTTTCAGCAAGCAACCGTCCGGTAACACCCGCACGCCACGAGTTTTATTTTCCAACTGAATTATCAGCCTGTTTCACCAGCAAGGCTGCCACTTAAGCTCTTTTCCCGTCAATATACATAAGTGAATGAAACCGAAAGTCAGTAATGATCCAAAGAATATTAATCCATTAAGTGCAACTTATAATATATTTTCGAAAGATTGCCTACTTCTTTAGAAAAAGAGACAATTTAATTTGAAATTAAGAAAAATGTAATAATAACTAACACCATTTCGATAAAAATGTTAAATTTGAGCCAGTTTATAAATCTTTTTCAAAAACAATCATTAATTGTAACAATTGAAATTTTACAATTACATACTGATACTTAATTTTCCTAGGTCCTACACCTGCAAACTTATTTCTTTGAATAAATTATAATATAAAATAATTTTATAATTCAGTGAAATTAAAAAAGATAAAGTAAATACAAATAAGAAAAAATTTGTTAAGAGCGGATTCGAACACGGCCACCATTGCGGATAAGCGACGGCAAATATCAAACCGAGAAAAATAAAAAAAAAACCTAAAAACAGCTTTTTTGCCTAAAAAAGGGGCAGCACTGTTTCACCAGACGAGAACTCAAACAACCCCTGCTGCATTGTTGCCAGTTTAACTTATTTCAGGCTAGATCTAGCATATTTAAAAAAGAAAAAGGTTGTGAAGTTTGCAATATAGCTGACATATAGCAATAATTGGATTCGTGACTTCATCGACTTATTGTATAAGAAAGAAGGCTAAAGTCCGCAAGCCTAAGTTTGTTTACATCTGCCGTCTGCAATTGGATTATTAAAAAACTGATATTTTAAATTAAGTTATATTACAATTGATTAAATTTGAAGAACTTCCTCATATTCTAAAACAATTTTGACAATATACGAATGCAAATTCGTGCAAACATAAGTTTTATACTGTTGATGAAAAACATAAAAAGAGCATAGTTTATTAAAAAAAATAAATCTTCTAAAACAGATGCATTATGCTTTGGGCAGGTTTGACTTTTGCTTTTTAACTTTTTTTAGGAAACCGTATTCAAAAAAGTAAAACCTTTCGTCTAGCTTTACTGAAATCAGGTTAATACTTGTTTTCGAAAAGTTACTTCAGTCTGTGTCGCGTGCGACCGCCTTACATTGTTGGAAATACCTAAAAAATAAACAACTTTCCGAAATCGATCTTAGCGATAATTATAGAGCTAACCAGGAGGTAAACATATCCAATTTTGTAAAATTAAAAAAATTCTTGGCACATCTTTTTTTCAGTTTGAATTCGGCACTAGAGATTTACCGATATCACAGTTGAGGTATCTAAAATAACGTAGATTAGAAATATGTTTCAAAACTGCAACGAAAATGGTCGTTAATTTGTAGTTTCCCAGTAGACCTACATTTGGGTTAATTTTGCCAGTTCTGTCTGTCGAACTTTTTAAATTCCGCGCACTTCGCTTTTGAGCTGCTTGGCAGCTCTGCCTGTCAAGCCAGAAAAGGTGGTAACTTTGGCTTTAAAAAGAAAGATGCGTATTTGCACAATATAGATTTTACCTACAAGATAATATTCACTGCGTTTGGATAATACATAACAGTTCCCTAGCAGACATTAAAATGTCAAAATAAATATATATTAGGAACTCCCCTATTGTCCTTAATTAAAATCGTTGAGGGAAAAAAACGGCACATACGGTCACACTGTCCACGAAACGAACTTGCATGTGAAATTATTTAATAATCCTTTAATTAAAATTGTTGCGGGCGAGTTCCTGCATCGGCGTCGCCGGTTGCGTAACAAGGTGCGCATCTCAGGGCTTTCCGGTCGAGAAGCTCACAGTTAGTGACCGGAATGGCGTTGGCTTTTCGCGTGGCCCGGGTAGCTCCGGTTCCGGCCATTTTCTGGCCACAAGATCGTCGGCGGCTGTTACACCTGTGCACCCTTACCACCACAGCCACGACTGCCAGGTGAGCACCCCCGCCCTAATTAGCAATCGGCATTAAAATTCAATTACCACTCAGCAGCGATAACCTGCACAGAGCATTGTGCCGTCTCCAACCACAACCGCAGCACAGGCAGTTCTCAGCAAAGCCCGCTCCCGCGCCTCCACCGCAGATCAAGCGGAATGTAGCTGCCGAGATAACCAGCGTGGGCAAAGCCATCTATGAGACGGGATGGGATGCCAACACGCCCGTCGAGAAGCCAAAGACCGACCAGATCAGCCGCAGTAGCAGCAACAGCTCCTCCCCGCCGCCGCCAGATTCGAAGACGCAGGAGGAGAGCCGAAGGGAGCCGGACACGATAAAATCGAAGCGAGAACAAATGCGGGACAACATGCAGGACTACATATTCACCCGCTACTTTAACTACGTCAAAAACTATGACAAGGTCCTCGAGAAGAACTTCCCCAAGGCCATGCAGCTGTACAGGGTGTTCTTTGACGGCGTCAAGGACTTTTTTGGCGACATGAAGCGCTTTCTAAAGATTGCCCGCATAGCCAACGAGTCGCCGCAGGGTATCCGGGCCCTGAATCGCCAGGAACTGGAGCTGTACATGCAAATGCCGCGGGACATGATGAAGGTGGCGCCGGCTTTGATCGGCTGCTCCCTGCCCATGGTGGGCTACGCTTTCTTTCCCCTTGTGTAAGATACGGTCTGGTTTCGCTGCGAGAGTGTAGTTGTAACGAAGACTTGTACTCCACAGCTTTTGGTACCCGCGCACCTTTCTCACTGCCCACTTCTGGACCCCGCAGCAGCGCTCCGAGTTCCAGAGCTTATACTTGAAGCGACGTTTGACATACAACAAGGCCGTCTTCCGCTGCCTGCAGGCCAAGCTCAAGGCGACGGCTAAGCACCCCAAGCATTTGGCCTTCGCAGACATCCTGGGCCAGCTGGGCAGTGGAACGCATCCGACGCCCGAGATGCTAATCGATGTCAAGGACATATTTGCAGATGGACCCTACTCGTTGCTTGGAATGCCGCGAAAACATGTCGTAGGTTTTGCTCGGAGCACCGAATAGTCCAGCTTCTTATTTGTTGTGTTCCAGAGATACCTAATCCACATGCACGGCCTGCCCAGCAGCATCTTCAAACGCCATCGACTACACGAGCACTCCTTTCTTGTGCACTACATGGACCAGGCCATCAGCCGCGAGGGCGGCGTTCACAACTTGACACCGGCTGTGCTGCGCTACTCCTGCTACCTGCGCGGCCTGAATCCGGACGGTATGAGCAATGAGGAGATGATCGAATGGTTGAGGAAGTGGGTCAAAGTTTCCACGTCGATACAGGGCGAGCATATTACGCTGTTCCTACACCTGCCCATCTTGCTGGGCTACAACCACCCCAACAACTGGAAGACCATTTACGAGGAACGCGATCCCTGAGCACCGGGTGCTCAGCTGGGTTGCCCTTGTTCGTGCTATATTTTCTAGACTGTGCTTTAAAGATTGGACTGTTAAGATCACTTTTGTTTCTTGAGAGCAAATAAAACTGTTGAAACCAAACAAATCCCTTTTGAAACCGATAAAAAACGGGACGGTGCTCGTGTGTTTTTCCTAAAAATAACACTTTCTTTTATTTTCTCCATGGTGGTGGATTTTCATCAAGCAGTTACTTTCGTTAAATGTTTTTACTTCTTGGCCGCGGCCTTCTTGCCACCCTTGGCCTTCTCGGCACGCAGACGCTCGCGACGATCCTTCTTCAGGACGCGGGGAGTGCCATCAGCCTTGGTGCGCTTCTTCAGTGTGTTGAAGGCGATGGTCAGCAGCTTGTTGCGCTGGCGCTTGGCATAACGCAGCTTGAAGCGGTCGAAGTCGTTCAACGAGGAGCGCTGTAAGTAAATTAAAGGTTAATCACTAGTTTTTTTTACAAAAAGTACACACTTGAGGCTAAGTCGAATGTGTAATCAGATAAAATAAAAGTAGCTTCATTTATGTGTCAGCCGGCAATTCCTATCAAGAACTTTCAACTATCATCATGTGCAATTAACAGAGGTAAACAATTAAACAGAAATAAACAAAATATATATTTCTGTCTCTTTGTAACCTTTTTCCTACAATGTGACTCCCTTTACATACCTTGCAGATGTTCTGTGCCTTGACGGACCAGGGGCTGACCTTCCACTGGGCCTTCAGGTCGCTCTCCGTCCAGGCCTTGCGCACGATGCGCGTGGGCGCGGTGTAGGGGAACTTGATGCGGTACTTGGTCAGGTGCAGATTGTTCAATCTGTATTCCTGACGGGGAACGCCGGTCAGAGGACCATCGACCAGCACCTAGGGGAAGATAATGAAGTTGGTCGGGGGTTAATTGCAGAACTACAAACACGTTCCCGAAGGGCGCAACAAATGTCTTGCTTGCTTGCTTGCTTTCAGTGGGTTAAACTAGCTTCATTAATGTGTCAGTTGGCACTTCCTATCAAGAAGACAAATTATCATCATGTGCAAGAGCATGCAATTGTGTATTTGGTTGCCGTGACCCACGGTATGCCCTGGCGAAACTATTCACTTACTCTGTTTTGGTCAATGACGTCGACGATGGCCACCAGGCGTCCCTTCAGGGGACCGGCCGAGGCCTTGGCGATGCGACCAGTTTGTACGAATCTCTCGAAAGGCTGCAAGCAGAGAAATACATCAGATTCGTCTAAGAATTAACCAAACTTCGGTGCTGCATGGCCAGTGCGTTGCTTGTGTGGGTGTCCACCACGTGAAATATTCGGAGCGCAGTTTTCCCAGGCAATGTATAGGCTTTTGAGTTGATTTCTATTCCCACACGTTCAGCGCACTGACCCGTTCATTTTAAGATAGCATTTAATTCAGCTCGACCAGCTTACACCGCTTAATTTTCACATTTTCAACCGATTCACAGAAAACTTTGTTGAATCTTACCATGACGCTAACCGGAAAGAAAGAGAAGGAAGGAGCATTTTTGACAGCTCTGCCGCAATGGCGCTAGTGTTGCTAAACGCAGGGTTGCATTTTCTGTTGTGGTTTCGCAGCACTTTTTGGTGTGGCAGTAACCTAAGTCTTATTTACTTACAGATTGTCAAATGGTACCATTTCTACATACCGATAGGGACTTCTACCCGGCCCATAGGAAATTTTACACATTGCACAATGTAAATCTTAATCTTAAGCACGGTATCCAGTTCTAAAAGTTGTCACGCAGCGGAAAAATGTTTATTCTTTTAAAGTGTGACCGCCTCTTTTACTTGTTGTTCGGTAATTTTTGAGCGCCAATGATGCGGTCGTACTTTGTTGACACCCGGCAATATTTAAAACAATAGACACGTTCATCTTTTGATGATATTAATAGTTGTTCCTTAGCTATTGGCATGCATTCCGGCTGCTGCGCCTGTCTTGGACAGCTCCCAGTACATATGGAAGGAACTCGGATGATTGAAATTGAGTTCCGTGTCTTGTTCAGAAAGAAACATGATGGCACCAGTGGCCATTATAATGGAGGAGAAGCTCCGATTACCTGTACCAGTTGCATAACAATATGCAATGGACCATTTACGATTGTCCTCTGCATTCTTATTGTTATTTTTATTTTTATTTTTTCGTCCCATGTCTCTTTAATGCATGTTTATGTAATTTCCAAAGTATTGTATTTGCCTCCATAAAATTATTTAAGACTGTATTGCTCTTCTAACTTCTGGATTCAACTTTTCTACGCATTATTGTTTGTGGCGGGATCCATACTTTGAAATATGTGAAGGGCAGAGCGAGAAGCAAACATAGGGGACAAACTGTTTTATTAAAATTTTTATTCTTTTCGTCGACGCGTTATGAAAATACTAAA